>CP136870.1:27268176-27383176 GCA_033000465.1 Sciaenops ocellatus | reverse complement strand
TGTCTGATATATCTTCTCTCTGTCTCTCTCTTCTATCTGTCTGATATCTCTTCTCTCTGTCTGATATCTCTTTTGTATCTGTCTGATATCTCTTCTCTGTCTGATATCTCTTCTCTCTGTCTGATATCTCTCTTCTCTCTGTGTCTGATATCTCTTCTCTCTGTCTGATATCTCTCTTCTCTCTGTGTCTGATATCTCTTCTCTCTTTCTGATATCTCTCTCCTCTCTGTCTGATATCTTTCTTCTATCTCTCTATCTCTCTTCTCTCTCTGTCTGATATCTTCTCTCTGTCTGATATCTCTCTTCTCTCTGTCATATATCTCTCTTCTATCTGTCTGATATCTCTCTTCTCTCTCTGTCTGATATCTTCTCTCTGTCTGATATCTTCTCTCTATCTGATATCTCTCTTCTCTCTGTCTGATATCTCTCTTCTCTCTGTCATATATCTCTTTTCTCTCTGTCTGATATCTCTTCTCTCTCTGGCATTTTAACATGGGGTCTTATGGAGACTGACACACTTGTGGAGCCAGCCTCAAGTGGACGTCGGCGAACTTCAGTTTTTGGTTTCACTTCCTGTGTTGGCTTCACTTCAGGTTAATGTGTGACGTGTGTTTCTGTGACGTATTTTCTAACGTGTTATTGGCCACGTTCAGTTTATTTCATGAAACCCCCCCCCCAGGGGCGGTTGAAGCTTCAGCCGTGACTCCATCTCTATCATGCATCCACCATCACCAACTCTTCCAGGGAACCCCCCTTCTCCTCTCTCTCTCCCTCTCTCTCTCCCCCCACTCCCTCTCTCGCTCTCTCTCCTCTCTCTCTCTCCCCCCACTCCCTCTCTCGCTCTCTCTCCTCTCTCTCTCTCTACCCCCACTCCCTCTCTCGCTCTCTCTCCTCTCTCCCTCCCCCCGTCCTCTCTCTCCCCCCCGTCCTCTCTCTCTCTCTCCCTCTCTCTGTACTGCGGGTGTCTGGGAGGCTGTTTTTTTCCTCCTCCGTCTCTCGCTCATGAAGGGCCGCACTAAGCTCCCTTCTCTCTGCCCGTGTGTGGTACGTACATCCATCCGTCCTACACCTCCATGTCTCCCTCTGTTCATCCACCTCCGTGTCTCCCTCCATCTCATGCATGTTGAAGCTTGTGTTCATCCAGCTGAGGGGGGGTCTGCGTCTGCATGTTGCATCGAACACGTCTGTGTCACGGATGGATCGGGGATGCTGATTCTGGTTCTGGTTCTGTGTCCTCATGTACTCGGGCTGGTTGTTTGGCGTGTTCGTGGACTGTGGGTGTCACGTATGAGTGTGGCCTGGCTCGTGTGGGCGTGTGTGTTTGGACACGCAGACGTTTGGAGTGAAACTCTGCAGACTTGTTGATTAAAGCGTGATGGAGCGGTGTGTTTGATCACACAGGGTTTATTATCCTTGTGAGGACACGCGTGAGGAAAATCCTCCAGCTGACTGAAAAACGACGTCACAGTGAAAGAGGTCATTTCATCTGACGGAGCCCGGTCCAAATGACAGGACGGATTCATCTCACAACCAGAACATACTTGATTTATACATGGTGTGTGTGTGTGTGTGTGTGTGTGTGTGTGTGTGTGTGTGTGTGTGTGTGTGTGTGTTGATGAGGCTGAGCTCATCCAGTCTTAATTAGCTGAGGAGACACGACGAGCTGTGACATCATGATGTTGACTCATGTTTGTGTGTTCCCTTACTCATTTAATTAACATAAATATGTTAATGTAACGTTAGTATTATGTTAGTATGCCAATATAGTATGTCCTGATGTTCTGTTCTGTTCTGTTCTGTTCGGTTGTGTGCAACTCGGTGTTCCAGTGGTTAGCACTGTCGTGTCACAGCAGAAGGTTCTGGGTTCGACCCCCAGCGGGATGAGGCCTGCATGTCGCTGCAGCTCACAGCTTACCTGGAGCCCACAGGTGTGTCTGTGTCAGACCGCCTCCCATTACCACACAAGGACCGAAGAGTTTGTTGTCTTCCTCTTGGAGCTGTAGAAACTCTTCAGAACCTCCAACAGATCCAGAAGAACCTCCACCATGAAGACTGGGCCAGGATCCAGGTTCAAGGACTCGAGGACACGAGCAGAGTTCTGGATCAGAACAGACCACCTCATTTGTCAGACACACAGAGGGATCCAAATGGACCATCAGAACTTCAACAAAGATCCTAAACACAGGTCACCTGACCTCAAGATCAGTACATGTTGAATCTGTGAAGAACCAGACTGAAGACCAAAAACTGGACCAGGACCACGTTCTGCTCAGGTCTGTGGAGGATCATAGATCTGATGTGGATTTAACCACTGACAAAGATGGATTGATTGCTCCACATCCGGCCACTGACAGGACGTTTGGAGCCACAGATTGCAGCGTGTTGATCTGGGTCAGAACCGCAGTATATTCTCACTACAGGAGTCAGAACCAGAAACATGAACGCCGTGACACAAAATGATGAATCATGCAGTCTAAAATATCCTGACAAGTTCTGACAAGGTTCTGAGAACTTTTTATTCATTATCATGTTTATAGAGAAATAAAAACTGAACCAGGTTAGCTGTGTTAGCTCCATCTTTAGCTCCATGGTTAGCTCTGTTAGCTCCATCGTTAGCTCTGTTAGCTCCAGGGTTAGCTCCATGGTTAGCTCCATGGTTAGCCCTGTTAGCTCCATCGTTAGCTCTGTTAGCTCCATGGTTAGCCCTGTTAGCTCTGTTAGCTCCATATTTAGCTCCATGGTTAGCTCTGTTAGCGCCATCGTTAGCTCTGTTAGCTCCAGGGTTAGCTCCATGGTTAGCTCCATGGTTAGCCCTGTTAGCTCTGTTAGCCCTGTAGTGTCCTCTGTTATATTTTAGGTGACACAACGAGCTAACACTCTGTCAGGTTTAATAAACTTTAACATGAAGTTTTTTAAATAACATATAACAACACATATATATCCTGATGACATGTTACATGTTGGACAATACATGTATGTTAGGGTGACTATATTTTGAGTTCCAAAACAGAGGACACTTGGCCCGGCCTCGAGACACAAATTCAGTCAGGCTTCTCAGAGGTTCATGAACAAAGTACCGTAGTATTCTGTGCAAAGCGCCAGTCAATTTAAGTACACGCTTAATGGTCCCATGAAAAACAGTGAAAACAGGAAACTTTTATGAATTTACTACACTTTTTACGTCCTGTCCGGACGCCCCAGACAGTTTGGTCACCCTAATGTATGTGTCACATGGAGCGGAGACAGCCATGATGGTGGCGTGTTTCCAGGTTATCCGTGACGCAGAGAACACGGAGGTTTTATCTGGAGGCGTTGGAGGCGTGTGGCGTGTAGGCGATTCTGCTTTGATCCAGGAGCATCCATGTTGTTCCCATCATGCATCTTGTCTCAGATGGAGGACAGCTGGCGGAGGACAGCACGCCGTCTTCAGCGTGGGAGGAGGCGCAGCAGACTGAAGTAGGAAGTGAGGTAGAATCAGAGCAGCCACAGGAAGAACATCGTCTGCTCACCGCCGCTCAGCACCAGAGACGTCCTTGTCTCATAACGACCCCCCACGGTGTCATATTTCACCCATGATGCACTGCTCCACATCATCTGTGACTTCATCCAGGCGTGTTTCATTAAACAGCTGGATGATGTCACATGAGACAGGAAACAGTTTGATGCTGACTCACCTGCAGCTAAGCTCCAGGATCCAGGCACTGCAGGATCCAGGCTCCAGGCTCCAGGCGGTCCTAGGAGAGGTGGGGCGCCTGGCTGGCTGTCATGGTGATCACAGCTCATTTCCATGGTTTTGGATCTGATCCTGATGTTTTTCTCAGGTGACATCAGAACCATCAGGTTCTCTGAAGGTGTGAACACGACGATTCACACCTTCAGGTGTTTCCTGGTCCGTGAAGCCAAACTGTCTCTGAGCTGCACGAGATTCACTGCCGAGGTCAGAGGTCAGAGGAGGCTGGCTGGTTCAGTCTGATCTAGAATTCAGAGTCAGACAGACGGCGTTCACTTCTGTCGTCATAAAAACACAAACGATGAGGAACAAACATGAACAGGTCGACTGATTTAGATTTAAAATATTTATATCTTCATATCTCTGATGTCATCAGTGTACTCGTTTGTTTCTGTGACATCACAATGACACGTTACATCTACAGACGGTCCGCCATGTTGAACGCCGTATTGAACTCCATGTTGATCCGCCATGTTGAACGCCATGTTGAATATCGTGTTGAACTCCATGTTGATACGCCATGTTGAACGCCATGTTGAACGCCATGTTGAACTCCATGTTGATACGCCATGTTGAATATCGTGTTGAACTCCATGTTGATACGCCATGTTGAATATCGTGTTGAACTCCATGTTGATACGCCATGTTGAACGCCATGTTGAACGCCGTGTTGAACTCCATGTTGATACGCCATGTTGAACGCCATGTTGAACGCCATGTTGAATATCGTGTTGAACTCCATGTTGAACTCCATGTTGAACGCCATGTTGAATATCGTGTTGAACTCCATGTTGAACGCCATGTTGAACGCCATGTTGAATATCGTGTTGAACTCCATGTTGATACGCCATGTTGAACGCCATGTTGAATATCGTGTTGAACTCCATGTTGAACGCCGTGTTGAACGCCATGTTGAATATCGCGTTGAACTCCATGTTGATACACCATGTTGAACTCCATGTTGAACGCCATGTTGATCTGCCGTGTTGAATATCGTGTTGAACTCCATGTTGATACACCATGTTGAACTCCATGTTGAACGCCATGTTGAACGCCGTGTTGAACGCCGTGTTGAACTGCATGTTGATACGCATGTTGAACGCCATGTTGATACACCATGTATTCATAAATTCATGTGTTCATGTTCATGTGTTCATATATTCATGTGTTCATGCTCATGTGTTCACATATTCATGTGTTCATGCTCATGTGTTCACATATTCATGTGTTCACATATTCATGTGTTCATGTTCATGTGTTCATATACTCATGTGTTCATGTATTCATGTGTTCATGCTCATGTGTTCACATATTCATGTGTTCATGTTCATGTGTTCATATACTCATGTGTTCATGTTCATGTTCATATATTCATGTGTTCATATATTCATGTGTTCATGTATTCATGCTCATGTGTTCATGCATTCATGTGTTCATATATTCATGTGTTCATATATTCAAATATTCTTGTGTTCATATATTCATGTGTTCATATATTCATGTGTTCATGTGTTCATATATTCATGTGTTCATGCATTCATGTGTTCATATATTCATGTGTTCATATATTCAAATATTCTTGTGTTCATGTATTTATGTGTTCATATATTCATGTGTTCATATGTTCATATATTCTTGTGTTCATGTATTCATGTGTTCATGTATTCATGTGTTCATGTTCATATATTCATGTATTCATGTGTTCATATATTAATGTGTTCATGTATTCATGTGTTCATATTAATGTGTTCATGTGTTCATATTAATATGTTCAAATATATTCATGTGTTCATCATTGTATAGATACTGTGTTGCTGGTGGAGTCTGCCACCCCCTGCAGATGTTGTCATGGAAACAGGGGCTGTCTCTGCAGCATTAGGACGTTAATGTTAAACTCTCTGTGTGACTCCCACGCTTACATAACACACAGAGAGAGGAGTGTGAATGAATAGTTACCCATGAACACATGAACACAGAGAGAGGAGATCACTGAATAACTATACTGAATATATGAACACATGAGGAAGGAAGACAGAGATCACCAACACACTACCAATACAGCATGAGGGTGAGAGGATGAGAGTGAGAGGATGATGGTGAGAGGATGAGAGTGATAGGATGAGAGAGAGAGGATGAGGGTGAGAGGATGAGAGTGATAGGATGAGAGTGAGAGGATGAGGGTGAGAGGATGAGGGTGAGAGGATGACGGTGATAGGAGGATGGTGAGAGGATGAGTGAGAGGATGAGGGTGAGAGGATGAGAGTGAGAGGATGAGGGTGAGAGGATGAGCGTGAGAGGATGAGAGTGATAGGATGAGAGTGAGAGGATGAGGGTGAGAGGATGAGGGTGAGAGGATGACGGTGATAGGAGGATGGTGAGAGGATGAGTGAGAGGAGGATGGTGAGAGGATGAGCGTGAGAGGATGAGAGTGATAGGATGAGAGTGAGAGGATGAGGGTGATAGGAGGATGGTGAGAGGATGAGTGAGAGGAGGATGAGGGTGAGAGGATGAGAGTGAGAGGATGAGGGTGGAAGGATGATGGTGAGAGGATGATAGTGAGAGGATGAGAGTGAGAGGATGATGGTGAGAGGATGATAGTGAGAGGATGAGAGTGAGAGGATGATGAGAGTGAGAAGAGGATGATGGTGAGAGGATGAGTGAGAGGAGGATAGTGAGAGGATGAGGGTGATAGGAGGATGGTGAGAGGATGAGTGAGAGGAGGATGAGGGTGAGAGGATGAGGGTGGGAGGATGATGGTGAGAGGATGAGAGTGAGAGGATGAGGGTGGGAGGATGATGGTGAGAGGATGAGAGTGAGAGGATGAGGGTGGGAGGATGATGGTGAGAGGATGAGAGTGAGAGGATGATGGTGAGAGGATGAGAGTGAGAGGATGAGAGTGAGAGGATGAGGGTGAGAGGATGATGAGAGTGAGAAGAGGATGATGGTGAGAGGATGAGTGAGAGGAGGATGGTGAGAGGATGATAGTGAGAGGATGAGGGTGATAGGAGGATGGTGAGAGGATGAGTGAGAGGAGGATGGTGAGAGGATGAGGGTGAGAGGATGAGAGTGAGAGGATGAGAGTGAGAGGAGGATGGTGAGAGGATGAGTGAGAGAATGAGAGTGAGAGGATGATGGTGAGAGGATGAGGGTGATAGGAGGATGGTGAGAGGAGGATGGTGATAGGAGGATGGTGAGAGGAGGATGGTGAGAGGATGAGTGAGAGGATGAGAGTGAGAGGATGATGGTGAGAGGATGAGAGTGAGAGGATGATGAGAGTGAGAAGAGGATGATGGTGAGAGGAGGATGGTGAGAGGATGAGTGAGAGGATGAGAGTGAGAGGATGATGGTGAGAGGATGAGGGTGATAGGAGGATGGTGATAGGAGGATGGTGAGAGGATGAGAGTGAGAGGATGAGAGTGAGAGGATGATGGTGAGAGGATGAGAGTGAGAGGATGAGAGTGAGAGGATGAGAGTGAGAGGATGATGAGAGTGAGAAGAGGATGATGGTGAGAGGAGGATGGTGAGAGGATGAGTGAGAGGATGAGAGTGAGAGGATGATGGTGAGAGGATGAGGGTGATAGGAGGATGGTGAGAGGAGGATGGTGATAGGAGGATGGTGAGAGGATGAGAGTGTGAGGATGAGAGTGAGAGGATGAGAGTGAGAGGATGATGGTGAGAGGATGAGAGTGAGAGGATGAGAGTGTGAGGATGAGAGTGAGAGAATGAGAGTGAGAGGATGAGAGTGTGAGGATGAGAGTGTGAGGATGAGAGTGTGAGGATGAGAGTGAGAGGATGATGGTGAGAGGATGAGTGAGAGGATGAGAGTGTGAGGATGATGGTGAGAGGATGATGGTGTTACAGTTGGATCGGTGAAGATGTTTTTTCAGCTTTCAGCTAACGTGATCCACAGTGCTAACTCGTGTCTGAAGACAGACGTGTTGACGTTAGCTGAGAGCGATGGAGGCGCTGACATGCTAACTGTGAATGAAGCTAGCTGGCTAGACGGTTAGCCGGCTGGCTGTGGCGGGGCTTTGCAGTGATGGCTGATGGGTGATTTGTAAACAGCGTTTGTTAATATTACGTTAACGTTATTCTAAATATGCAGTTCACTGAACGAACACAGGTGTCACTGTTAACGAGAGTTTCCTGAACGTTACACAGAGAACGTTTAAGTATCGTTGTGACTGTTTGATGTGATGTGTGTGTTTCTGAGTGTGTGTTTCTGAGTGGACTGTGTGTGTGTGTGTGTGTGTGTGTGTAAAGAGGCGTCTGTTACTCATCGCTCATTAAAACAGTCGGTGCTGCGTTCAAGGACCTGCTCTTCTTTTTTAGACAGCGCATCCATGGAAACGGGCTAAAGCTCCTCTCAATGTGTGAGTGTGTGTGAAGAGACAACGTCATATGTGTGCCCACACACAGTCATGTGATCAGCACGTAGGCCGTCAGCTGTTCGACAGCAGGTTCTGTTCTGACCCGATCAGAGGGGCGGGCTTTCCCAGAATGCCCCTCTTCCTCCTCTGTGGGGTGAGGGGGGGGGGGGTCGTCAGTGGTGCGTTCAGGGCCGCGTGTTCGTTGGAGTGCTGACGTCACTTGGCAGCGCCGCAGTCGCTCCTGAGATGAATGCACAATATTCAAATGTACCTGGACCTCTCACGCCCCCCGGTGGATGCAACGCATCATCACAGTCACACTAAGCTGCCAATCAACAGACAGGAAGTCCATGATCCTTTCAAAATAAGACTTTTAAAAAAATAATACTGGAAATCTGAGATTTGAATCATTAACAAATTAATTAAAATAATCACATGACATTATCATGACAGGACGAAGATCAGAAACTTTACTGATCTACACACACGTGCACACGCACACAGAGTGACAGGCAGCCGCACTGATTAATGGCCTGGGAGCAGTTAGGGGTTTGGTGCCTTGCTCGAGGGCACCTTGGCAGTTCCCAGGAGGTGAACTGGCACCTCTCCAGTCCATCCTCCCTACAGACTGAGATACTGCTGCTACAAACTGGACTTTTCCAGGACACGTTGAGTGCTGATGTAACATGTTGCCGTCTCTGAATGTTTTTATGGTTTCATTAATTAAATTTACAACATGAATCTTTTTTCTGTGACACGTTTAAATCAGACGTGTGCTCAGAGAAACATGTAACATGTTAATGAAGCTTCATCATCCCAAAACATGACCTGGAAAAAGATCTGTGATTGTATATTCTGTGTGTAGATCTGCTGACAGTTCATACAGCAGTTTGTTTGTACGTGATGATGTCACATGTTCAGTCTACTGCTGAACATCAACACAAATATTAGCTTAGCATTAGCATCTAACTCGACTGACCTTTAACCTTAAATGTCCAGGTGAAGCAGTCAGAGGAGCTGTCAGCTGACTGGACAGTGTCAGCACGTGACAGCTCTTCCTCCACCTCACCTGAACGTCCAGCAGGCGGCGCAGTGACATCACAGGTGCTGACGTGACGTTGTCTGTTTCATCAGTGTGTTACGGTACAGAGAGATTTCAGCTGCGCGTTTAGTCCACAGTTTACGGTCAGAGAGAGAGAGCGAGAGAGAGAGAGAGAGAGAGAGAGAGAGCGAGCAGTGCCTATCATCAATGGTGCGTTCACGGTTCATCCATCAGGCTCCATCATGTCTCAGTGGACCGACACACGGACGCGTTAATCCGAGTCTGTTGGACCAGAGTCCTGCCACGGACAGCAGAGAGACCCGCCTCCGTCCTGACAGCTCCGGCGGACCAAGCAGTGTGTGCGGTGTGTGCGGAGAGCGCGGTGCGGTGAGGGCTGTGCGGGCTGTGCGGTGTGAGGCTCCGGTCTGATGTCTCTGCCCGTTAAGAACCTGAAGTGTCTGTCTCCGGTCATGTGCCAGTGTAAGGTCATCTGCAGTAACCGGACTCTGTCGCTCATGTTCGGCTGCAAGGTAAGCTGTCAGTGGGGGGCCGCGGGGCGGGAGGGGGCACCGACACCAGCTCGAGCTCCGTGATGACGGTCCGGTCCACATGTGTCCATCAGCGGCTCCGTCAGACCCGGTTCTGTTCGGTTCAGGTCGTCAGATTTAATGAATGGATCAGGTTCACCTGCCTCCTCCCGGTGTGGGGGGAGGGGGGCCGGCGGGGGTTCGGTTCGGCTTCGCTGATAGGCTCACTTTTGTTCGTGACCTTGGAGACCGGTTCTACCGACAGAATCTCATCGATCATCTGACACCGGAGCCGAAGACAGGAAGAGTTGCTGACCAGTCAGAGTGCAGATCAAGACAGTGCTGCTAGCAGGTTCAGGACGGTTCTGGGCCTCTTGGTTCTGCTCCAGGTGTTTACAGTCTGTCAGGTCCGGTCTGATGAAGGGGGGGCGTGCCGTGTTCAATGTCTACCAGTTCATCCTGTATAAACCATTGTCGGAGTGTAACTGGTAACCATGACTACAGCTGTACTCGAGTATTTGTTCTGATTACATTACTGATGATCAAACAGCAACAAGTTCACCAACAGCAGACATAGCAGCCAGCTAATATTACTGACTAGTCCAACAGCAGTCAGCCCAGCTCGGCGTCTGTCTTTCAGCTCCTGTTCTGGCACGACACAAGCTAACGTTAGCTTAGTAATG
Organism: Sciaenops ocellatus; assembly: GCA_033000465.1. Taxonomy (NCBI): domain Eukaryota; kingdom Metazoa; phylum Chordata; class Actinopteri; family Sciaenidae; genus Sciaenops; species Sciaenops ocellatus. Next base: position 27,372,824 of record CP136870.1, on the reverse strand, counting down.
GAGTCCGCTAACGTCAACAAACGACCACCACCTACTACAACAGAGTCCAAGCTAACATTAGCGTACCAGCTAATATATTAAATCCTGTCTTGGTCTGTGGTGGTTCTTTTGTTGCTAAACATCAAACTAAGACAGGAATGGTTGTTCATGATTGATGACATCACAGCGTTAATGTTCTTTAAACTTAACGATCATCGATGACATCACAGCGTTTAACAAGGTTCATGTCATGAATAATTAACGACGCATCTCGATATCACGATCGATGATCAGCTCCTCCTGACGATCAATACTCAGACTCCTGCTGTCACTCATCACCAGCCAATCAAACGACAATTAACTCATTAATAAAATAAAACCTCAGAATGAGGCTTTAAATCACGCGGGTCCTCTTCTCAAAGTCCTCCATGTTTCTACAACAGCCCAGAGCGGACAAACTGAACCTTGATCAGATTTTTTTTTTTGATTGTTTTTATGTCGTGGTTTGTCCTTCAAATGTGAGGGTGAGGTGAGGGGTACTCAGCAGCTACTCCGAGTGTTAATTTGTTGGTGTGTGTTAGTGTGTGTTAGTGTTGGTGTGTGTTAGTGTTGGTGTGTGTTAGTGTTGGTGTGTGTTAGTGTGTGTTGGTGTGTGTTAGTGTGTGTTAGTGTTGGTGTGTGTTAGTGTTGGTGTGTGTTAGTGTGTGTTGGTGTGTGTTAGTGTTGGTGTGTGTTAGTGTTGGTGTGTGTTAGTGTTGGTGTGTGTTAGTGTGTGTTGGTGTGTGTTAGTGTTGGTGTGTGTTAGTGTGTTAGTGTGTGTTGGTGTGTGTTAGTGTGTGTTAGTGTTAGTGTGTGTTAGTGTTGGTGTGTGTTAGTGTTGGTGTGTGTTAGTGTGTGTTGGTGTGTGTTAGTGTTGGTGTGTGTTAGTGTGTTAGTGTGTGTTGGTGTGTGTTAGTATGTGTTGGTGTGTGTTGGTGTGTGTTGGTGTGTGTTAGTGTGTGTTGGTGTGTGTTAGTGTGTGTTAGTGTTGGTGTGTGTTGGTGTGTGTTAGTGTGTGTTGGTGTGTGTTAGTGTGTGTTAGTGTTGGTGTGTGTTAGTGTTAGTGTGTGTTAGTGTGTTAGTGTGTGTTGGTGTGTGTTAGTGTGTGTTAGTGTGTGTTAGTGTTAGTGTGTGTTAGTGTGTGTTAGTGTTAGTGTGTGTTAGTGTGTGTTAGTGTTAGTGTGTGTTAGTGTGTTAGTGTGTGTTAGTGTGTGTTAGTGTGTGTTAGTGTTAGTGTGTGTTAGTGTGTGTTAGTGTGTGTTGGTGTGTGTTAGTGTTAGTGTGTGTTAGTGTGTGTTAGTGTGTGTTGGTATGTGTTGGTGTGTGTTAGTGTGTGTTAGTATGTGTTGGTGTGTGTTAGTGTGTGTTGATGTGTGTTAGTGTTGGTGTGTGTTAGTGTGTTAGTGTGTGTTGGTGTGTCTCCTCTCACATGTATGTGCGGTCAGCGGGTTGAACATGTTCAACATGGAATGAAATGTGTGTATTCAGCATAAACAGAGCAGAGCAACAACCACAGAAACACTGATGAAGAGACCATTAATACATCAATACATACATGAAGACATGAAGATGAAGATGGTGGTGATGGTGATGATGATGGTGATGATGGTGATGATGAAGATGGTGATGATGAAGATGGTGATGATGGTGATGGTGATGATGATGATGATGATGGTGATGATGAAGATGGTGATGATGATGGTGATGATGATGGTGATGATGATGATGGTGATAATGATGAAGATGGTGATGATAATGATGATGAAGATCATCTTCATCATCATCATCATGTTGATGGTCGGAGGTTACAAAACCTGAAAAAAGACTTTAATTACAACATTAGGTTAACGTTAGTTTAACGTTAGTTTCATGTAAAATCAGGTCTGGTTCGGTCCATGTGGTTCTTGTCAACTGTGGAAGGTTGGAGTTATGTTCAGGTAACGTTAGGTTAATGTTTGGTTAACATTAGGTTGGTGACCTGAGTTGTGTGTACAATGTGTGAACGTTGTGTGGATGTTGTGTGGATGTTATGATGAGATGTCTGAATGAGTCTGATGATGTCATGAAGATCAGCTGATGAGTTGTCTCTAATAATTCAGACTGTCTCTGAACGCACCATCCCCCCCCCCCCACGGGGACAGATGGTGGTCTGTGGTTGGTCCTGATGGGGGAGGGTCGGTCGGTCCAGAAGCTTTTCCCGCCTCTGCAGCATCCCCCCTCACCCTCCCTCAGTGTTGTCCTCGGTTCTTCTTGCTGTCTCGGTGTAATCTGATCGGACCGGCACTGTCAGGCCCGGCTGTGGCGCTGCAGTCGCTCCTCCGGTTGCTAGGCAACCGGTCTGAGCTGGGGGGGGCTCTGAGGCCCCTCTGCCTCCGTCTGCTGGTTGTCAGGCCGACGGCCAGGAGTCAGATGATCCTCTGATCCTCTGGTGGGGGGGGACCTCCACCTTCCCGTGTTTGTGATGAAAACACGCGTGTAGATTCAGAGTCCTCACACTTAGCATGACACCTAGCATGTGTGGCTAACATGGCGGGCTGCTGGCATGATGCCCGGGGTGGAGGGGTGGGGGGGCTGAGGGGGCTCAGGTTACAGGAAGAAGAGTGGCGATGAGTCATGGCGCTGCCCGGTCCATGTGGGGACGCGCCACACACGAGGTAGATCAGGTCCACGTCCAAGTCCTGGTCTCAGTCTTAGTTTCAGTCGTTTGGAGCCGATCAATAAATCAATATGTCGTTCTCGTGTTTCCAGGAAACGTTTAAAATAAAGTGAGCATCATACATGAAACATACAAGTTGACCTGTGTGTGTGTGTGTGTGTGTGTGTATATATAGAAGTACAGGTATCAGGATGAGGAGACGCCCCCCTTGGAGCACAGTCCAGCTCACCTGGCTGCGGGGAAAAGTGCTGAGATGCTTCATATGAGCGACAAGAACCTCGCCGCCATGGAGGCCATCCACGGATACACGCCACACACACACATCTCACCTGTCAAGGTACAGCACACACACACAACACACACACACACACACACACACACACGTTCAGTCACAGAACCGGTCCGGTCTCTGTGGTTCTGGTTGGTCTGGGTGTTCTCTCTGATCTTCTGATGATGTCATACAAGCTTTGTTCTGATCCGATGGTTCTCGGTTTTTGTAGAGCCACTTTGAGGTTTTCTGGTCTGTGTTGGACTTCAGACCGGGTCCATCGTCCCTCTGTCAGGTCCAAGCTCCTGGTTCTGACTCGCGTGGTCAGAGTCCGGCTCTGTTTCAAACATCAGCAGACAAACATTGAAAGTTTATGACATAATAACATTAAGATAACATTAAGATAACATTAGAGCATCCTGTCAGGTCCAATAAGACACTGGATCTGTGTCAGTCTGCACTCAGTGTGGGATCATCTGTGTGAATATTGATTATAGATCAGCTCACGGTCAGGTGTTGATGTGATGTAATGCAGAGAAGCTCACCTGATTGGCTGCTCAGAGCTGCTGACATCAGCAGGAGCATGATCTGAGCTTTAATGAAGTCTTGCTGTAGAAACTCTCAGACAGCTTGTAAGCTGTGACGATCGATCAGACATGATCCGTCTCAGGTGACCACACGACGAGGAGGCTGAAGAAGGGCCGCGATCCATTTCTCTGAGGGGGTGGGGTTTACATGAGGGGGTGACGTGTCCGTTATAAGACTTTAATTTGATAATCAGAGAAGCCGAGTGAGACATCAGTCTTCATGAACGTTAATGTGAGTTCGTTATCAGCTGATATTCAGTAAGATCATGTGATCATGTGATCAGGATGACTCACAGATCATGATGATGACACGTTGTGTTTGTTCACCAGCTGATCTCCAAAATGGCGTCCACACAGCGAACGTTCTCAGACGGTCTCAGAAACTCGACCTGTGAGGTGAAATCAGGTTCAGCTCCATGTTTTTCTGCCGTCACATTAAAGCAGCTCACTGATGTCGTTCTGTGTTTTGGGACCCGAGCTCGGCCCGGTTTCTATTTCTGGAGTTCTGCCATTGTTTCTGAGGTGGTTCTGTTCAAGTACAATGAAATACGAAGGTCCAAACTCAGACAGATTCATATGGAGGCAGCCATTTTGTTTTTTATGTTGATCAGGAGACATTTTATGTTTATGACATCACACAGTATTCAGTGAGGTCATCACCATGACGATGGTGACGATGAAGATGACTGGTTCTTCACACAGCGTCATGACGACCTCATGGCAGCTCAGTCCTTATATTTTGTTGGTTCCTGTGGGTTAAAGACCCCTCCATCCTCATTAAGGTCACCTGTGGGTCATTAAGGTCACCTATGGGTCCTGAAAGGTCACCTGTGGCCGTTAAGGTCACTTCTGGGTTGTGAAAGGTCACCTGTGGGTCATTGAGTTTACCTGCGGATTGTTGAGGTCACCTGTGGCCGTTAAGGTCACCTGTGGGTCATTAAGGTCACCTGTGGGTCGTTAAGTTCACCTATGGGTCGTTGAGTTCACCTGCGGGTTGTTGAGGTCACCTGTGACTGTTAAGGTTACCTGTGGGTCGTTATGGTCACCTGTGGGTCTTTAAGTTCACCTGTGGGTCGTTGAGTTCACCTGTGGGTCGTTGAGTTCACCTGTGAGTCGTTGAGGACACCTGTGGGTCGTTGAGATCACCTGTGGGTCGTTGAGTTCACCTGTGGGTCGTTAAGGTCATCTGTGGGTTGTTATGGTCACCTGTGGGTTGTTATCATCACCTGTGGACTGTGGACTCACCCTGTCCTCATATGATTCTTCAGGGTCTCATGCTGTAGATGGTTGTTGGTTTGTGTTGTCTGTAGCTGACTGATCATGTCGTGACCTCCTCCTCTGTTGAGTCTCTCCAGGTGAGGTAAAATGACTTCCTTCACTTTATACCTGGTTAAAATTTGAACATTGCTGTCCTCAGAGGAGAATCCATGGCCTGGAGGTGTAGGTGGATCTGTGAGTCCTGGTCTGAGGAGCCATGTGCTCATGTAGAAGCCGATGTTCAGGTCTGTCCTGTCCTACATTGTCCAGCTCATGTCTGAGTGGTAGTCCAGTTACAATAACCTTCAATGCACTGCCTGGGGTCTTCCAGGACCTGGTTTCCAGGATCCAGGTTCCAGCTGTTTTTTTGAAAACTGAACGTGGATCTTTGTTTCTTTTCATCGACCGTCTTGAGCTCTGTAACAAATGATTTCTGACAATGCAGGAGTCTTTATCTGTGTAGCTTGAATTAATTTAATGTCTGATCTGAACTTCATGTGAAAAGCTGGAAACATGTTTAATGACGTGTTCACGTGTTGAAGTCATTCTTCTGTGAATCATGAAAACAGCTGCTGCTCAAACTTTGATGATTTTAAAGTAGACATGCAGCTTTATGTGAATCTACAGGTTTGATGTTTATTGTGTGTGTGTGTGTGTGTGTGTGTGTGTGTGTGTGTTTTATTTATCAGGTTCTGAATTTTCTGAATGTTTGAAAACTGATCTGAGGTCTGACACATGATCTTCACATATTCATCTTGTTGAGGATGTTGGTCCCGGTCGGGTTGTGTTGGTCCCGGTCGGGTCGTGTTGACCCGGTTTAGGTGGACTCAGATGAACCTGTCTGGACCTCGGTGTACCCGTGTACCCCGTCACGCCCGGCATATTCACCCTGTCCTCTGTTGTTTTACAGCCTGTGTTGATGTCGACAGGACACACTCCGATGTACACCTCCGCCGTTTCTACACTGGTAAGACCTCAGCGACCGGCGCAGCCGTCATCACTGCCATTGTCATCATTGACGTTGTCATCATCGTCATCTCGTCAGTTCGTCTGTCTGATCGCCGACACCATTTATCTGTCCTGTCAGAGTGATGTCATCAGTTTTCTGATGATGTCAGCGTGTTCATGATCGTCATCACTCAGATTTAAATTCCCCATAAACAGGAAGTTCAACAAACAAGAAGTAGAATTCAACAAACCCTAAAATCGACCCTAACGTGTGTCGGCATGTTTGAACATCACCTCGAAAAGAAAAAAATCAACGAAACATTTTAATGATCAGAGACAGAAAAAAAGTTTTTGTTTGATTTAAGGACGAGTGGATTACATCATCTCTGGTCTTTGACTTGTCCTGACCTTGAACACACCACAAACAGCTGATTGTAATTAAAAACGTTGTTACGGAAAGTACTGTGTGTGTGTTACAGTGTGTGTGTGTGTGTGTGTGTGTGTGTGTGTGTGTGTGTGTGTGGCGTTAATTTGACGTCAGTGTGACTGAACTGAACACTGTTGTTTACTCATACACTGATCCTACTTTGACTGGCCCATCAACTTCCTAATTCACAGATAATGTCTGTAATTTTTAAACATAATCTGAGGTTTAGTTTTGTTTACAGCCGCGGTTCTCAAAGTGTGGGGCGCGCCCCACTGGTGGGGAATAGAGACGTGACAGGTGGGGCACGCCAAACGGGAGGAAATTTTACTTTTTATGCCTATCTTTATCCAGACATCACAACTCTCCCGGAAGTTCCGGGAGCCTCCCGCATATTGATAGCGGCTCCCTGACGCCCGCAAATGAGATCCAATCTCCCGGAATCTGGAGCAAGACCGCGCACTAGACCAAAGAGTGACTGCGTTTGTGTGTGTTTGTGTTTGTGTGACTATAAATGCAGCACGTGTGAGAGCAAAGCGTCCTTATAGCTGTGTGCTGCCGCTTATTAGACCGACCGCCCCCCCCCCCCCTTCTTTAATGACAACAAAGATCAGACATTCAAAACAAAACACCCACAAAGTAATCATTACTAACCTACATGCGGCCTAAATTAAAAGAACATTAGATATGAGACCCCGAGAAAAATGTAACCTGGAACCAAAGTGCCAAAATAATGATTAACGTGATTAACTTTCGCGCCGATGGGTAGCAGGCTAGTGTGGGCAATAACACAACATGGATAAATTTGTGACACGGACCTCAAAAGTTGTCGAGGCACTTTTATTTTCTCTATTTCTCTATTTTTGAACTTCCATTTTTGGATGGAAGTTATGACACAGCTGCACTTTTATTTTCCCTATTGTTGAACTTGGTTAATTTGATGTTATTGAGTTAGAATTTAGATACAACATGATGTTACTTGAAAATGTTAAGCTTGGCGTATTTCATTAGCATTGTGTTGGGGCAATGGGGGCAGGTGGGGCTTGAAAGTTCCCCCTTGTCCAAAGTGGGGAATGACCGAAAAAGTTTGAGAACCACTGGTTTACAGAAAACTGCTTTTAAATTTTTTTCCATAAATCAGGTTACAGATTTTGAATGTTTTCATGTCAAACTAAAAAGAAAAATGAGAAAATAACGAGAAATAAATGTAATTTTTAATCATTAGTATAATAAAAATAACTAGAAAAATTCCTAAAGAAATTTTGAGAGTGCAGCCTCCTCTGGCCCGTCGCCCCCATACATTATTTTTTTTTTAAAAGTCTTTTAATTTGAAGGGAGTCTTATTTTGAAAGCCATCTGACTGTCTGTCTGTCTGTCTGTCTGTGTGGGTCAGGCTCTGGCCTACACACACATACACCATCCCCGGCTCCGCCGGGAATGGTGTATGTGTGTGTTAAATGTAGGCTGGTAATTAGAGTTTCACAAAGTCTTTTATTTTGAAAGGAGTCATACTGACCAACACACACATACACCATCCCCGGCTGCGCCGGGAATGGTGTATGTGTGTGTTAACTGTAGTCTGTTAATGAGAGTTTCACAAAGTCTTTTATTAAAAAAAAAAAAAAAAGTCTTTTATTTTGAAAGGACTCTTATTTTGAAAAACATCTGTCTGTCTGTCTGTCTATCTGTCTGTCTGTGTGGGTCAGGCTCTGGGCTGGGAATGGTGTATGTGTTTTGGTGTAACTTTAGTCTGTTAATGAGAGTTTAACAGTCTTTTATTTAAAAAAAAAAAAAAAAAAAAAAGTCTTTTATTTTGAAGGGACTCTTATTTTGAAAGACATTTGTCTGCCTGTCTGTGTCTGTTAATGAGAGTTTCACAAAGTCTTTTATTTTTTTAAAAAAAAGTCTTTTATTTTGAAGGGACTCTTATTTTGAAAGCCTTTTGTCTTGTGTGTGTGTGTGTGTGTGTGTGTGTGTAAGTGTGTCTGTGTGTATGTCTGTATGTCTCTGTTTGTGTCTGTCTATCTAATATGAAGGTGACTATAAAGCATGACTCAGCGTTTTCCTGGGTGAAGACTAGTCCCCCCCTCCCCTCTCTGCTCCCTCAGGCCTGAGGTTGCCAAGTAACCAGGGAGGGGCAGCAATTAGGTCCAGCTGCGCGTGCTCTCGCCCTCTGTCCCCTGAGAGACACAGAAATTTTCAAAATGAACCCCTCGAACAGGTGGCGACACCTGCCAAACGGTGTGGACTATCCGAAAGCCGTAAAGACTGCCAGCATCCTCCTCTTCTCGGCCAGTTCTGTGCCGAGTTTCAGACCTAAATGTGAAAAACTCTGCCCTCGGGAGTTTAAGAAAGAACAGGTGCTCCCTGCTCCTTTTGGAAATTTCTCTTCTCAAATTAACATGGCAGTAGATGGAGGTGTGGGTCGGTGTTGCTGGCGCATCTCTGCGTGTCACGCCAAAACTATAACTCTGACCGCTTCAGCAGATGAATGTGAGCGAGAAGAGAAATTTTCCTACGTTTCGATGTATAAATTATGTCTGTAGTGTGAAATTTGTGGCCTCGGGAGCAGTTTCTAAATTTTTTTTTGGACGAATTTTTCTCTCCCTCTTCACTCTAGCGATGATGTCACGCACTCTAGCTCTAAGACTGGCTCGCAATACACACACATTGAGTTTTTCGGTTTGGTTTTTCGCGATTTTTGGCCAAACCGTTGGTCGAAAGTCTTAGAAAAGTCATAGCATACCATTCCCGGCTACGCCGGGAATGGTATGCGAATTTCGTGCATGTGCGACAAAAACTGTGGGAGGAGTAGCGAACCGAAAATTGGGCGTAAGAATAATAAGAAGCGGAATAAGAATAATAAAATTAAGCACGACTCAGCGTTTTCCTGGGAGAGAGTACTGAGTGCGCCTACGGCTGCACTCAATAACAGGTTTGTTGTTAATTTACGGATAATGTCTGTAATTATAAAAAACAGTAAATGACTGTAAAAATGTTTCTCTGAGGTTTGAGCACATGGAGCTGTGCCCAGATTACCCATAATGCCTCTCTGCTTAATCCTCGCCATCAGTTTCATTTTTAACCTGACACTGAGTTTTTCAGCAGAGGTCATCGCTCACAGAGCGAGTTAACGGCTTTACGGTGAGGAGAGCCGAGGTGTCATCTCAACACGAAGAGTCAGCAGCCAGGTCTAAATATAATCTGAAGTCTAAATATAATCTGGGGTCTAAATATAATCTGGGAAACATAATCTGAGGTCTAAATATAAACTGATGTCTAAATATAATCTGAGAAATATAATCTGAAGTCCAAATATAAGAAATATAATCTGAGGTCTTAATATAAACTGATGTCTAAATATAATCTGAGAAATATAATCTGAAGTCTAAATATAATATAAGAAATATAATCTGAGGTCTAAATATAATCTGAAGTCTAAATATAATCTGGGGTCTAAATATAATCTGGGAAACATAATCTGAGGTCTAAATATAAACTGATGTCTAAATATAATCTGAGAAATATAATCTGAAGTCCAAATATAATATAAGAAATATAATCTGAGGTCTTAATATAAACTGATGTCTAAATATAATCTGAGAAATATAATCTGAAGTCTAAATATAATATAAGAAATATAATCTGAGGTCTAAATATAATCTGAGGTCTGAATATAATCTGAGAAATATAATCTGAGGTCTGAATATAATCTGAAGTCTAAATATAATCTGGGGTCTAAATATAATCTGGGAAACATAATCTGAGGTCTAAATATAAACTGATGTCTAAATATAATCTGAGAAATATAATCTGAAGTCCAAATATAAGAAATATAATCTGAGGTCTTAATATAAACTGATGTCTAAATATAATCTGAGAAATATAATCTGAAGTCTAAATATAATATAAGAAATATAATCTGAGGTCTAAATATAATCTGAAGTCTAAATATAATCTGGGGTCTAAATATAATCTGGGAAACATAATCTGAGGTCTAAATATAAACTGATGTCTAAATATAATCTGAGAAATATAATCTGAAGTCCAAATATAATATAAGAAATATAATCTGAGGTCTTAATATAAACTGATGTCTAAATATAATCTGAGAAATATAATCTGAAGTCTAAATATAATATAAGAAATATAATCTGAGGTCTAAATATAATCTGAGGTCTGAATATAATCTGAGAAATATAATCTGAGGTCTGAATATAATCTGAGGTCTGAATATAATCTGAGAAATATAATCTGAGGTCTGAATATAATCTGAGCTCTAAATATAATCTGAAGTCTAAATATAATCTGAGCTCTAAATATAATCTGAAGTCTAAATATAATCTGAGCTCTAAATATAATCTGAAGTCTAGATATAATCTGAGAAATATAATCTGAGCTCTAAATATAATCTGAAGTCTAGATATAATCTGAGAAATATAATCTGAAGTCTAAATATAATCTGAGCTCTAAATATAATCTGAAGTCTAAATATAATCTGAGAAATATAATCTGAAGTCTAAATATAATCTGAGAAATATAATCTGAAGTCTAAATATAATCTGAGCTCTAAATATAATCTGAGGTGAACTGTGGCGTTAATGTTGCCGTTATCAGACTGCAGGTGATTGGAGGTCAATCAGGTGACCTGACAGGAAGTTTTAACAGGAAGATATGCTGACGGGGAGCAGAGCTGGTGTTGTGCCAGAACAGGAGCTGGGCTCAGCAGCTTCTATGGACATAATGGCAGAGGAGAAGAGAGTGAAGAGGACGTTGACGGAGGAAGCTAAGAAGAGAAAAGGAGAGAGTGAGCGAGCATGAAGCCGCCGGACAAGAGTAAATCTGGGACTGACTTTTAGTGGTTGGTGAGAGCTTGGTGAAATAAAAGGCTGAAAGACAGACGCCGAGCTGGGCTGACTGCTGTTGGACTCTGGATACAGTGTTTTTAAACGTTCTCTGAGTGTTTTTAAACGTTCTCTGAGTGTTTGTGTTAATTACATGTGGATGATGATCATGATAATGTTCTCTCAGCGTTGACTGAACGTTCTCCCTCTCCTGCAGGGGAACACTCCTCCTGTGATCGTGAACACCGACACACTCGATGGATCTCCATACGTAAGAATGACCTTCATCTCTGTGATGATGACGATGATGATGATGTCAGTCAGAGAACATATTTGATTGGTCACACTGAAACTCCTCCTCTTCTTCTGTGGTTCTGATATTGAATTGGACCCGGTCTCATGTGGGCCTCATTCAGGAGGTCTCAGTGGTTCGATTCACAGGTTCTGGTTCAGTGATGAGTTCAGAAGCTGCTGGGAAATCCCACAACCACTGAGGAGGGAAATGCTGAGTCAGTGTTAGACTCTTACTTTGTGTTAACGATAATATTAATTAACTGTGACGGCGCCCCCTGCAGGTGAACGGGACTGAAGGAGAGATCGAGTATGAGGAGATCACACTGGAGAGAGTGAGTCTTTAATTAAATCATATTAATCATGTTGATAATCTCATCCTGGCCTCTGACGGTTCTGGTTCTGGTTCTGTTCTGTAGGGGAACTCGGGCCTCGGCTTCAGCATAGCAGGAGGAACAGACAACCCTCATGTGGGCGACGACCCGAGTATCTTCATCACCAAAATCATCCCCGGAGGAGCCGCGGCCCAAGATGGACGCCTCAGGTGAGACCTCAGAGCTAATGCTAAGCTGACACAAACCTAATGCTAAGCTACCACAGAGAAGCTAACTCTAAAATCACAGATCAGCTGCTCTGTGTTAAAGTAATTACAGCGTGTGAAGCTTGTCGTTCCCTCTGGAGCCAGACTTCATTAACGAGATGCTGAGCTGTGATTAAACCTGAAGACGAAGACGTTAGTTCAAAGAATCAATTTAAATATTTTATTAATATTTAAATATTTATTTATTATTTAAACACATTTATGATGTCGATGATCCATCAGCTGATCGCTCCGACCCCTCGTTAGTGGTCAGTACTGACCTCAGATCAGGTCTCTGAGGAGAAACTGGATCCAGCTCAGCAGACCTGCTCTGACCCGGGTTCACTCTGACCCGGTTTCCCCTCCAGAACCTGATGCTGTGTTTTCTGTCCGTCAGCGTGAACGACTGCATCTTGTTCGTGAACGACGTGGACGTCCGGGAGGTGACGCACAGTCAGGCGGTGGAGGCTCTGAAGGAGGCCGGCGCCATCGTCCGACTCTACGTCCTCCGCAGGAAACCGGCCGCCGAGAAGGTCACCGAGATCAAACTCATCAAGGGGCCCAAAGGTAAGTGGACCCGACCGGACCGGACCAGACCAGACCTGTGTGAGGTTCTGGACTCAGTGACTGACCGGACCTCCTCTCTCCTTAGGGTTAGGGTTCAGCATTGCGGGAGGGGTCGGGAACCAACATATCCCCGGAGACAACAGCATCTACGTGACGAAGATCATCGAGGGAGGAGCGGCACACAAAGATGGACGCCTGCAGATCGGAGACAAGATATTAGCGGTAACACACACACACACACACAGACAGACACACACACACACAGACAGACACACACAGACAGACAGACACACACACACAGACAGACACACACACACACACACACACACAGACAGACACACACACAGACAGACAGACAGACACACACACACACACACACACACACACAGACAGACAGACACACACACACAGACAGACACACACACACACACACACAGACAGACACACAGACAGACACACACACACACACAGACAGACACACACACACACCCAGACACACACACACTCACACCCAGACACACACACCCAGACACACACACACACACACACACACAGACACACACACACAGACAGACAGACACACACACACAGACAGACACACACACACACACAGACAAACACACACACACACACACACACAGACACACACACACACACACAGACAGACAGACACACACACACACACACTGTAACATACACACACACACAGACACACACACACAGACAGACACACACACACACACAGACACACACACACACACAGACAGACAGACACACACACACAGACAGACACACACACTGTAACATACACACACACACACACACACACACACTGTAACATACACACACACACAGACACACAGACACTCTCACACACACACATAATAAGTGATCAGGATGTGATCAGGTCTGGTCTGGTCCTGTGTGTGTTTGTCATGTGATCAGCTGTTTGAATCCTTTGAATAAGGAAAGGAGCTTCAGTGCTTCCTTTCCTATCTCCTTCAGAGGATACACCGGACCATCTAAGATGGAGCTGTGTGTGCTTAGGACGAGTGGTTAGGAAAAGGAGTTAGGAGGTAATTTTTTTGACTATTCAACAGTATCCATGGTGATCATGTGATCAGGATGTGATCAGGTGATCAATGATCAGGTGTGTCGCTGCCACCTGCTGGAGAACAGACAGACTGCAGCAACAGGAACCTCAAAATGGAGTCTGAGCAGAAACACGCTAAAAACACGCTTCAGTTCATCATGACTGTTCAGAAACACGCGCAGCCTCCGTGAACACATGAAGACACGTTTAATACATCCGACATTATTAATTAATATTATCATTAATTAATCAGTTAAGGCGGGAACATGAATACAGAGATCATACAACATACATGTTCATGTAAACAGGTCAGTGTGGGACCTCTGGTTCTGGTTCTGATCCTGGTTCTGATCCTGGTCCTGATCCTGGTTCTGGTGGTTCTGGTTCTGTCTCAGGTGAATGGAGTGTGTCTGGAGGACGTGATGCACGAGGATGCGGTGGGGGCTCTGAAGAACACAGCTGAGGTGGTTTACCTCCGGGTGGCCAAGCCCAACAACCTGTTCCTGACCAACAACTACAACCCACCAGACCTCACCAGCAGTAAGACCTCCACCCAGCACCTCCACCCAGCACCTCCACCCAGCATCTCCACCTCCACCCAACATCACCCAGCACCTCCACCACACCCCAGACCTAATCATGTGAACCCAGAGAACATTTCTCTGCAGAAAAATCTGATCAGGTTCTGATCGGGTTCTGATTGGGTTCTGATTGGGTTCTGATCGGGTTCTGGGTTATCCCTTTTTGAGACTTTCAAAATAAAGAAAACATCTCATTAATGTTCTTTAATACTCTGTGTACTTTGTGTACTGTGTGTACTCTGTGTGTTTTCCAGCGTACTCTCACATGGACACGGAGCTGAGCCACCCCAACTATCTCGGGTCAGATTACCCACAAGCCCTCACTCCCACCTCACCCAGTCGGTTCTCTCCTGTCCTGCACGGCATGATGGGAGATGATGACATCCCCAGGTGAGCGGCGTTTGTCACGTCGTCACGTCGTCACGTCTTCACGTCTTCACATCTCTGATGACGTGTTAACAGAGTTTATTAATTATTATTATTGATTATTGACGGGCGGTCTGTTGCAGGGAGCCTCGCAGGGTTCTGATCCACCGCGGCTCCACGGGTCTGGGCTTCAACATCGTTGGCGGTGAGGACGGCGAGGGGATCTTTATCTCGTTCATCCTGGCGGGCGGACCGGCTGACCTCAGCGGAGAGCTGCACAAAGGGGACCAGATCCTCAGCGTGAGCGCTCTTTAACCCTTGTTAAGTTCATGGTTGTTAGTGAACGCCTCGTTCAGGTGTTGACGTGTCACTGTGTGTGTGTGTGTGTGTGTGTGTGTGTGTGTGTGTGTGTGTGCAGGTGAACGGCGTGGACCTCCGGATGGCCACGCATGAACAGGCGGCAGCGGCGCTGAAGAACGCCGGACAGACGGTGACGATCATCGCTCAGTACAGACCCGACGGTAACGACAGATCAAGACGAGTCAGAGCTGACTGTGATCATGACATCATCATGACATCATCTATGACGTGCAGACCTGATGGTGTCCTCGGTGTGTTCTGGTTTCAGAGTACAGCCGGTTTGAGGCAAAGATCCATGACCTGAGGGAACAGCTGATGAACAGCAGCATGGGCTCCGGCACCACGACGCTGAGGAGCAACCCGAAGAGAGGCTTCTACATCAGGTCTGACCAGAACCAGTTCAGTCCGGCTCAGTCCGGTTCAGTCCAACACAGACACATAGATAATCAACATGTTGATGCTGTTCTTTGTCAGTCTGAACTCGTCTCAATATAAAACACACATCATGTGACTGATGCCCCCCACTCAGGGCGCTCTTCGACTACGATAAGACGGCGGACTGCGGCTTCCTCAGCCAGGCGCTGGGCTTTAAGTTTGGGGACGTCCTCCACGTGTTGGACTGCGGGGACGAGGAGTGGTGGCAAGCCCGTAAGGTCAGCCCTCAGAATGAGGCTGAGGAGGTCGGCTTCATCCCCAGCAAGCACAGGTCAGACACACTGTGAGTGGGGAGGGGGGTCTCATCGGTTACTTCAACGTTAGTCTAACGTTTTATCAGGTCAGAGAACAAACCAAACGTTTAGCTCATTAGCTGTTTTACCTGATTGCTTCTGTTCGTCTCTGCAGGGTGGAGAGGAAAGAGTGGTCTCGTGTGAACACCAAAGAGCGGGTACGTTGATCCGCCTCCGCTGCTTTAATCCGGTTCAGACTGGCTCAGTGTGTAAACCTGTTCTGGTTCTGTTTCAGGATCACGGCCGAGACAGCCTGAGCACTCAAGGTAACTACAGACGAGCCGAGACGTCATCGACACGACAAGCTGCTGTTCATGAGACGACGTGACATGAGACAACACAACACGACAAGCTGCTGTTCACGACACGACACGAGACGACACGACAAGCTGCTGTTCACGACGCGACACGAGACGACACGACAAGCTGCTGTTCACGACACGACACAAGACTACACGACAAGCTGCTGTTCACGACACGACATGAGACGACACGACAAGCTGCTGTTCACGACACGACACAAGACAACACGACAAGCTGCGGTTCACGACACGACACAACACGAGACGACACGACAAGACAAGCTGCTGTTCAGGAGACAACATGACATGAGACAACACAACACAACAGGCTGCTGTTCATGAGACGACATGACACGAGACAACACAACACGACAAGCTGCTGTTCACGACACGACACGAGACGACACGACAAGCTGCGGTTCACGACACGACACGAGACGACACAACACAAGTTGCTGTTCACGAAACGACACAACACAACAAGCTGCTGTTCACGAGACGACACAACACGAGACGACACGACACAACAAGTTGCTGTTCACGAGACGACGTGACATGAGACAACACAACACGACAAGCTGCTGTTCATGAGACGACGTGACATGAGACAACACAACACGACAAGCTGCTGTTCACGACACGACACGAGACGACACGACAAGCTGCTGTTCACGACACGACACGAGACGACACGACAAGCTGCTGTTCACGACACGACACAAGACAACACGACAAGCTGCTGTTCACGACACGACATGAGACGACACGACAAGCTGCTGTTCACGACACGACACAAGACAACACGACAAGCTGCGGTTCGCGAGACGACACAACACGAGACGACACGACAAGACAAGCTGCTGTTCATGAGACAACATGACATGAGACAACACAACACAACAGGCTGCTGTTCATGAGACATGACACGAGACAACACAACACGACAAGCTGCTGTTCACGACACAACACGAGACGACACGACAAGCTGCTGTTCACGACACGACACGAGACGACACAACACAAGTTGCTGTTCACGAAATGACACAACACAACAAGCTGCTGTTCACGAGACGACACAACACGAGACGACACGACACAACAAGCTGCTGTTCACGAGACGACACAACACGAGACGACACGACACAACAAGTTGCTGTTCACGAGACGACGTGACATGAGACAACACAACACGACAAGCTGCTGTTCATGAGACGACGTGACATGAGACAACACAACACGACAAGCTGCTGTTCACGACACGACACGACACGACAAGCTGCTGTTCACGACACGACACAAGACAACACGACAAGCTGCTGTTCACGACACGACATGAGACGACACGACAAGCTGCTGTTCACGACACGACACAAGACAACACGACAAGCTGCTGTTCACGACACGAGACGACACGACAAGCTGCTGTTCACGACACGACACAAGACAACACGACAAGCTGCTGTTCACGACACGACATGAGACGACACGACAAGCTGCTGTTCACGACACGACACAAGACAACACGACAAGCTGCGGTTCGCGAGACGACACAACACGAGACGACACGACAAGACAAGCTGCTGTTCATGAGACAACATGACATGAGACAACACAACACAACAGGCTGCTGTTCATGAGACGACATGACACGAGACAACACAACACGACAAGCTGCTGTTCACGACACGACACGAGACAACACGACAAGCTGTGGTTCACGACACGACACGAGACGACACAACACAAGTTGCTGTTCACGAAACGACACAACACAACAAGCTGCTATTCACGAGACGACACAACACGAGACGACACGACACAACAAGTTGCTGTTCACGAGACGACGTGACATGAGACAACACAACACGACAAGCTGCTGTTCATGAGACGACGTGACATGAGACAACACAACACGACAAGCTGCTGTTCACGACACGACACGAGACGACACGACAAGCTGCTGTTCATGACACGACATGACATGAGACAACACAACACGACAAGGTTCTGTTCACGACACGACACGACAAGCTGCTGTTCACGACACGAGACGACACGACGAGCTGCTGTTCACGACACGACACAAGACAACACGACAAGCTGCTGTTCACGACACGACACGAGACGGCACGACAAGCTGCTGTTCACGACACGACACGAGACGACACGACAAGCTGCTGTTCACGACATGACACGAGACGACACGACAAGCTGCTGTTCACGACACGACATGAGACGACACGACAAGCTGCTGTTCATGAGACGACATGACACCAGACAACATGACACGACAAGCCGCTGTTCACGACACGACAAGACAAGCTGCTGTTCATGAGACAACATGACATGAGACAACACAACACAACAAGCTGCTGTTCATGAGACGACATGACACGAGACAACACAACACGACAAGCTGCTGTTCACGACACGACACGAGACGACACGACAAGCTGCGGTTCACGACACGACACAAGACGACACAACACAAGTTGCTGTTCACGAAACGACACAACACAACAAGCTGCTGTTCACGAGACGACACAACACGAGACGACACGACACAACAAGTTGCTGTTCACGAGACGACGTGACATGAGACAACACAACACGACAAGCTGCTGTTCATGAGACGACGTGACATGAGACAACACAACACAACAAGCTGCTGTTCATGACACGACATGACATGAGACAACACGACAAGGTTCTGTTCACGACACGACACGAGACGACACGACAAGCTGCTGTTCACGACACGACACGAGACGACACGACAAGCTGCTGTTCACGACACGACACAAAACAACACGACAAGCTGCTGTTCACGACACGACATGAGACGACACGACAAGCTGCTGTTCACGACACGACACAAGACAACACGACAAGCTGCGGTTCGCGAGACGACACAACACGAGACGACACGACACAACAAGCTGCTGTTCACGAGATGACAAGCTGCTGTTCAATTGAATTGAATTCAGTTTTATTTATATAGCGCCATATCATAACAAAAGTTATCTCATGACACTTTTCATGCAGAGCAGGTCTAGACCGTACTCTTTATAATATTATTTACAGAGACCAACAATTCAACCATGAACAAGCACTTGGCGACGGTGGCGAGGAAAAACTTCCTTTTAACGAGCAGAAACCTCGAGCAGACCCAAGCTCATTGGTAGACGGTCATCCACCACGACCGGTTGAGTTAAAGATAGAGAGGGGCAGATAGAGAGAGGGGGGGGGATAGACAGATAAATAGAGAGAGATAGAGAGACACAGATGCACAGCAGCAGCAAAACATTAACTAACTATAAACTGTAATGGAGATATGGTAACAATAATGACAGTAATAATATAAGTAGTGGACGTCGTGCAGGACCACAGCAGCAGCCACGATCCATGAAAACCTGCTGGACGAGAGAGCACAGAAACTCCAGGGAAGAAGTTTAGTTAGTAACATGCATTAACATGCATTAATGAGACATGTATGTTTACAGATGGTGATGGTGATGGAGAGAGAGAGAGAGAGAGAGAGAGAGAGAGATTTGAGTAGAGTTTTCAGTAAAGGGAGATGTGACTACATCTTCAACCAATACCATGCCTGACTAGGCATAACCCTGAGAGAGAGAGACAGAGAGAGAAAGGAGGGAGAGGGAGTCCCCCGGCAGTCTAGTCCTATAGCAGCATAACTAAGGGATGACCTGAGCCAGCCCTAACTATAAGCTCTATCAAAAAGGAAAGTCTTAAGTCTGCTCTTAAAAGTGTTGACCGTGTCTGCCTCCAGAACCCAAAATGGTAGTTTGTTCCACAGAAGAGGAGCTTGATAGCTGAAAGCTCTGGCTCCCAGTCTACTTTTGGAAACTATAGGAACCACGAGGAACCCAGCATTCTGAGAGCACAGCGTTCTAGAGGGGTAGTAAGGTACTATGAGCTCTTTTAGATATGATGGTGCCTGACCATGAAGAGCTTTGTATGTAAGGAGAAGAATTTTAAATTCTATTCTAGATTTAACAGGTAGCCAATGCAAAGAAGCCAAAATGGGAGAGATGTGATCTCTGATCTTGGTTCCTGTCAGAACATGTGCAGCAGCATTCTGAATTAGCTGCAAAGTCCTAAGAGACTTACTGGAGCAGCCTGATAACAAAGAGTTACAATAGTCCAGCCTAGAAGTAACAAATGCATGGACTAGTTTTTCTGCATCCGCTTGAGATACGATGCGTCTGAGTTTTGCAATGTTACATAAGTGGAAGAAAGCAGTCCTCGAAATTTGTTTTATGTGGACATTAAAGGTACAGTGTGTAATATTTATGGTGATTTATTAACAGAAATGGAATATAATACATATAACTATGTTGTTAGTGCTATATAGTGGCCCTGTGAAACGAGTCGTTCCGTTTTTATTACTTTAGATTTCACCTTTTATGTCCATAAACTGCGGGTCCCCCTACATGGAGGTTGACATCTTGCGCGGCACAGTAGCGATTCGCCGCTACTTTGCCGAAGAAGCGAAGAAAAAGACGGATGTGATGTAGAGGTGGAGGAAGCCGTGTTTACTGGTCGCTAACGGCTAATGGCTAACAGCTAACTTTGTTGTGTTTTGTTAGTTTGAGAAGTTACATTTAGACAAATGGAGGAACACATTTATTATTTAGCACAAGAAGGGCCAAGAGAGCAGGAGTCTGTGCATTAAAGAAGAGAAAACATGAAGACGAAAAACGAAATGGGGACTGAGGACGGCAGAAAACATGGATAAACATGCTGTGGACTTTCTCTCACGGATATCACTGATGACGGATTAATGTTCCAACGTGACGCTGAAGTTTTCTGTTTTCATCTGGAAAGGTAATTCAGACTAAAGTTACGTGTGTAAATGAAAACTCTTGTTTGAAAGCTTTAGCCAGAGTCAGTCAGACACAGAGATGACAGTTTACAGTCCTGGTGGAAAATGTTTATTTAGTGTAACTAAATGATGAAATGTAAACCCGGTGCAGTGCACAGCATTGTTTGCTTTCTCAACTATTTTACAGAAACCTGCAGTGTATTTGTTTTAGTGCTTTTTCTACCGTCACACACGTATTACTGTAGATTAGTTTGTAGGCTGACCAGTGTCTGATCAACATGTCTAAAGATGTGAAAACGTCGCTGCATGATGTCTGATATTTATATGATCAATCAGTAACGTTGCTGACGTTCCCAGGCAATGACACTTTACAGCAACACATCAAACTACAGAGTAACGTTACAGTAACATTGTAATGTAAAGCACAGAGCTGCTATACTACTCTGACATGGTCAGAATACAGTAACATTACAATAAGTTTATAATATATATACATATATATTTATACTGTCAGTGATTTCAGTACATACTAAAAACAGTTTGATTCACTTTGATCAGCTGACATATTCCCATTTACAGAACTGTCACACAAATCTGTTTATAATCACTCTTATGTATTCTTTACATGTGCAGTCTAGGTTATTAGTTATAATGAATAACTGATAATCAATGATTGAAATTTGTGTAATTACAGTTTCAGAAGG
The DNA here is from genome assembly GCA_033000465.1 of Sciaenops ocellatus. Taxonomy (NCBI): domain Eukaryota; kingdom Metazoa; phylum Chordata; class Actinopteri; family Sciaenidae; genus Sciaenops; species Sciaenops ocellatus. The sequence goes on along the minus strand of CP136870.1, from coordinate 27,351,404 downwards.
CTGTACAAGAGAGATGCCAGAAGATGCAGCGTATACACCCTGAAACCTGAAAAAACATCTGACTGCAGAGGGCTCAGTGTGGTGCCCTGAACACCAGCACCAAGTCAGGAGAGGGCGAGGTAAGTGACACACACACACACAGTAAAATGGCATTATGTTCAAAGAACTGTAGAGAACTATAATAAAGCAAATGAACTTTATGTGTGATGTCACTGTCTTCAACAGGGCCAGTTTCCTGATGATTTGGAAAGATCCACACAGAAGTTCACCGGGCTTCTTCCAACAATACATCTCTGAATCATGGTGCTCATGTCTGTCAGGATCATAGAATGAAAGAGCTGCAGCACACCGATACACTCACAGTTTTTACTGCTCAAAAAAGTTGTTTATGATCGTGGCCAGCAATTCTCATTCTACGTTCAGACTGAAATGGACAGCCAGCGAAGTCAGTCTAAAAGAAGAAATATATCTACAAAGTCTTGTTGTTTTTCACATTAGCTTTTTTTGGGTTGAACTTGTAAATTAGGCTGCAGCTGCCCTGTTATGTAAATATACATATAAATATACACAATACAAGCCACTATAACCTGTAGTGGTAACATAATGACACTGCTGGGAAGTACATGTTCATATGTATAACATTGAAATAAATACAGCACATACATCTGTTGATCATCTTTTATTAATGATTGTTCATGAACACCAACATGTTTCAACATTATAATTCTAAATATGTGTGTGTATATAATGTCTGTGCTGGTTCAGACAGGTCGGGGTAACATTACGGAGATCAGCTGTCTGCTAACGATGATGTCAATCAATGTAACCATGGCAACACATCAAACTGCAAACTGACGTCACCGTGACAAAGCACGGAGCTGCTACGTGTTTTATTGATGTTGGTCAGATTATAATAACTTTACATAAAGTTTATAAACTTACCTCCGTCACTGCTCTTCAGCCCGTTAGGCCTCCCCCTCCTCCTTCTGCTCTGGTGTCGCTGCGTCCCCGGCGGCTGACCTCTTCACCTGGACACTTTGCAGCGCCTCCTCCCCCGGGTCTCCCCGGTGGCTTAGCCCCGCTCACCTGGCCCTGACCCCGCCTCTTTCTTACCGGTTTATTTATCCGTTTTCTGAGCGCCAACGGAGAGAAAAACTTGTCTGCTAACGCTGTCTCACTGTCAGACTAAACTCGCATGCGGACCAGCTTGCCAACGCTAGCCTTCAGGGGCCGCGCCTGTTCGCTCGAGCGAAAAAGTCGTAGCGTCTCCGTCGCGACGCGTGTTGCGTTCAAACGTAATCGGAAATTACAGAATCTAGCGAACAACAATCTTACACACTGTACCTTTAAAGGACAAATCCTGATCAAAAACAACTCCAAGATTCTTTACGGTGGAGCTGGAGGCCAGGGTGATCTCGTCTAAAGTAACTAAGTCTCTAGAAAGAGAGTTTCTGAGGTGTTTGGGTCCAATTACAAGAACTTCAGTTTTGTCTGAATTTAACATCAGAAAATTGTAGGTCATCCAACTTTTTATATCCTTAAGGCATGCTTGGAGTTTAGTTAACTGATTGGTTTCATCAGGCTTGATCGATAAATATAATTGGGTGTCATCAGCATAACAATGAAAATTAATGGAGTGATTCCTAATAATGTTCCCTAGAGGAAGCATATATAAACTGAATAGAAGTGGTCCTAGCACAGAACCTTGTGGAACTCCATGACAAACTTTGGTATGCATGGAGGATTCATCATTGACATGAACAAACTGAGATCGATCTAAAAAATACGATTTAAACCAGCTTAGGGCGGTTCCTTTGATGCCAATTTGATGTTCCAGTCTCTGTAAAAGAATTTGATGGTCAATGGTGTCAAATGCGGCACTAAGATCTAACAGGACGAGTACAGAGATGAGTCCTTTGTCTGATGCCATTAGGAGGTCATTTGTAACTTTGACTAGTGCGGTCTCTGTGCTATGATGCACTCTAAATCCTGACTGAAAATCCTCAAATAAACTGTTCTCTTGGAGAAAGTCACACAGCTGATTGGCTACAGCTTTCTCAAGTATCTTAGAGAGAAAGGGAAGGTTTGATATCGGTCTGTAATTGGCTAAAACCTCTGGATCTAGAGTGGGCTTTTTAAGAAGAGGTTTAATTACAGTTACTTTAAAAGACTGTGGTACATATCCTGATAATAGAGACAGATTAATCATATCCAATAAAGAAGGGCTAACTAGAGGTAAAACGTCCTTGAGCAGCCTGGTTGGGATGGGGTCTAAGAGACAGGTTGACGGCTTAGATGAAGAAATTACTGAAGTAATTTGATGAAGGTCGATGGGAGAAAAACAGTCTAAATATATATCAGGTTTTACAGCTGTTTCCAAACTTGCTGTGTAAGAATGCAGATCGGTGTCTGTTGAGGGCAAGAGGTGATGAATTTTGTCTCTAATAGTTATAATTTTATCATTAAAGAAGCTCATGAAGTCATTTCTACTTAGACCTAAAGGAATAGATGGCTCAATTGAGCTGTGGCTCTCTGTTAGCCTGGCTACAATGCTGAACAGAAACCTGGGGTTATTCTTATTTTCCTCGATTAGTGAAGAGTAATAGACTGCTCTGGCACCACGGAGAGCCTTCCTGTATGTTTTAAGATTATCTTGCCAGATTAAACGAAAGTCTTCCAGTTTAGTGGCGCACCATTTGCGTTCAGATTTTCGTGCCTCTTGCTTTAAGTTGCGAGTCTGCTGGCTATACCAAGGTGCTAACCTCCTTTGTTTAATTATCTTCTTTTTCAGAGGTGCAATAGAGTTGAGAGTTGTTCGTAATGAGCCTGTAGTACTATCAACAAGATGATCTATTTGTGAGGGGCTAAAGGAAGCAGACAAGTCCTCTGCTACATTGAGACATGGCATTGAATTCACAACATGATACGACAAGCTGCTGTTCACGACACGACAAGCTGCTGTTTACGAAACGACAAGCTGCTGTTTACGAGACAGCACGACAAGCTGCTGTTCACGACATGTGATGACAAGCTGCTGTCACAAGACAACAGGAGACGACACGACACAACAAGCTGCGGTTCATGACGTGACGACAAGCTGCTGTTCACAACATGATACGACAAGCTGCTGTTCACGACACGACAAGCTGCTGTTCACGACACGAGACAACAGGAGGCGACACAAGAAGACACGACATGACAAGCTGTTCAGACGTGACTGACTCTGATTACAGTTTACACGACACAGGACACGAGACAAGACCACACGACATGAAACAAGACCACATATGTGCACATGAGCAGTCCACCTTTTACCGTTACAGACTATTTGTCCCTGCTGTCACCTCCAGTCGTCTCAAACATAAACCCAGCATGCCTAATTTACATCTTCTTCTTGATTTCAGTCCAGATAATTTGATTGATTTGGACATTTTGTCTCTGACATCATTTTAAATATTTTATGATAAGCCAGATATTTGTCTGTTTGTGTGCTTGTCTGCAGGCAGAGATAAAACCTCTCACAGTTATGAGACGGTCACCCAGGTGGAAGGTGAGGACATCAACATCATGTTATTTATTATTGTCTTTTTATTGAACACTTACTGATCACTCTCCTTCATCTTTCATCAGTTCATTACGCGAGGCCCATCATCATCCTCGGTCCTGTCAAAGATCGGATCAACGACGACCTGCTGTCCGAGTTCCCCGATAAGTTTGGATCTTGTGTCCCGCGTAAGTAACGGTGCTGCCAGTCTGACCCGGTCTCAGTGCTGTCTGACCCAGTCTCAGTGCTGTCTGACCCAGTCTCAGTGCTGTCTGACCTAGTCTCAGTGCTGTCTTGTTGTTTGGTTCTTCGCCGACAGACACCACGCGGCCTAAGAGGGAGTACGAGGTGGATGGGCGGGACTATCACTTCGTGTCGTCACGGGAACAGATGGAGAAGGACATCCAGAGCCATCGGTTCATCGAGGCGGGCCAGTACAACAGTCACCTGTACGGTACCAGTGTCCAGAGCGTCCGCGAGGTGGCTGAGCAGGTCAGCAGCAGCAGCACGTTGAATCATTTTTAATCTTCTGTATAACAAACTGATCGATCAGACCCATCATGTTTGTTCTGAATGTGTCGAGCAGCAGGGGAAGCACTGCATCCTGGATGTGTCGGCCAACGCTGTGCGGAGACTACAGGCCGCTCAGCTTCATCCCATCGCCATCTTTGTCCGGCCCAAGTCCCTGGAGAACGTCCTGTATGTTCTGAAAATGTTCTTCATACATTTTAGATGAACGTGCTGCACGTCGTGAGGATATGATGTGATTTTATGTTTGAACAGAGAGATCAACACTCGCCTGACGGAGGAGCAGGCCAGGAAAGGGATGGACCGAGCCCTCAAACTGGAGCAGGACTTCCTCGAGTGTTTCTCAGGTGAGACAGTTTCTAAAACTGGAACCTGTGCCGACTCACCGTCCCTGGAGACGTGAGCGAGTTTTCCCTCCGCTGTATGTTCATGAAATCTACTGGATGATCCTAAAACTCCTCCAGAGACAACAGAGTGTTCATATCTTGTGTCTCAGATCAAATTAAAGTAAATGTTCGACTCTGCCCAACCTAAAAAGCTTCATGTAGTACTCATTTTAAACACCAGGTGTCAGCGTGACGTACTTTAACTTGAATCTCTTTTTTGTTGGTGTAAAGAGGAGACACTAAACAAACGTTTCAACATTTCAGACACATTTGGGTCGAATCCCAGCAGAGGACGTCAGACTGTGATCAGAATGAATTGATTAACTTCTTCCTGTTGTCTCTCTAACACCTCCATCCTTTCTCTCCTCCATCTTCTCCTCTTCCTCCATCTTCTCCCCTGCCCTGCAGCCGTAGTGGAGGGCGACAGCTTCGAGGAGGTCTACCATAAAGTGAAGTCAGTGATCGAGGAGCAGTCAGGGCCTTACATCTGGATCCCGACCCGGGAGAGGCTGTGATGCTGCACCCGGCTCGCCGCCCCCTCCTCCCTCCAGACCACCAACCGACGCCACCCTCCACCTTGACGGCCGAGCCAGCCTCGCCCGCCCGTCCGTCCTCCAGCAGAGTTGGCGAGAGACGAACAAAGACAAACAGGAAGTGACACCGCGAGGCGATGAACGAAACCAAAAACGACTCTGAGGCAGATGGGACCGCCAACGTGTAATTAGAGACTTCATCAGTGTTTAATGAGCGCCGTTCACACCTGGCATCAAAACGCAGCTGAACAGCTGATTCAGACAGGAAGTGAGGCGTTCTGATGTCACGTATGAACCATGTGATGTCCACGCCGCGGTGAGGATTCATCGAGGTCTGTCCAGGACCGGAGAGACAGCAGAGGGTGGCACAGCAGGAACGGACCACCTCACCACCACCGCCGCCACCTCCTCTCGAGTCATCAAACACCTCCACCTGAGACGGAGGCTCCGCCTTTTTATATCACCTCCTCCTCCTCCTCCTCCGCCTCCTACAGGACAGGAAAGGGGGACGACCGAGGAGCGTGTGCGCCCTGATCTTGCTGAGTCTGTCCTGGCGAGGAGTCCTTTTTCTCGTGGACCTCCTCGCGGGTCAGGACTCGTTCTGCTCCCTTGGCTCCGTGTTGAATATTCGCGAGGCATTATTTAACGATTTAACGGCCGTTTGAATAATTATTAAAACTCATACGCTGAATCTGTGCATGCATCGAAGACGACGGAGAGGCACGAGTGTCCGACCTCCGTCATGTGGACGAGGTCTTTAGCATGTCTCATGACGGAAGAAGAAGAAGAAGACGGTCACATGATGAGGCCGGTCACACACACACACACACACACACACCTGTACAGGTGGAGGGGGCGGGGCTGGTCTGACCTGCGAGTCAGAATCCAGGGTGAAAATTTCCCTACAGGCACAAACGGCTTCACCGACGGATCGATCACGCTTCCAGCCGAAGATCGATGCCGCAGACAAACACGCTAAGCCGTGTGTGTGTGTGTGTGTGTGTGTGTGTGTGTGTGTGTGTGTGCGTGCACGCTCCTCGCTGTGGGGAGGTTTCGTCTTCTTTTATTCTCTTCCACTTTTTCTGCTTCTTTCTCCTCTCGTGTCGACAAACTTACTTCATGTTTAACTAAAATAAACACGTATAAATAAACAAACATATAAATATGAATATAAATATATATATATATCTTTTTTATGACAATTTCTAACGGGGACTGAGTCTGTAAAAATCAACACGTCCAAACGAAACTCCATCGCTTTCTTTGGGTCGTTGGATTTACTCACGTTCCCATTTTATTGTTGTAAAAGCTTCAGGACACGCGTGATGCTTCGGACTGATGTGTTTGACGTGTTCTCGTGTGCGCTGAACTGAAACACGTGTACGATGCAGCCGTGTGTGTGCGTGCGTGCGTGACTGTGTGTGCGTGCGTCATGTATGAAATATAAATGAACATATATGAGAATATCTTTATGAAATCACTGCTGGTTATTATAATATATTAATGTTTGTGCGTGCGTGTGCAGAGACACACACACGAAGACGTGGTGCAATACTGTCACGATGTTATGCAACGAACATTACAGGTGATTAAACCAGCTCGTTAACAAAGACCACGCCCACAACCAGGGGGCGCAGCTACTACAGGTGACTACAGGTTATAGAAAAAGGTGAACGAGACGTTGGGCTGTACAAGGGATGAAGGACGGGAAGGAGGGAACACTGTAAAAAAGAAAACAGTTCAATGACTGTCAAAGAAACAAAAATGGTAAAAATCATTTTACAGATTTCTATCATTTGCACGTTAAAGTTAGATTAAAGATTTATCTTCAAATTAAAAAGTTAGTCAGTGTGGACATAAAAATGTATATAATGAGCCACGTTATTGTCGTTTTACATGAATCCACTGTAATTTAAGAAAAAAATGAAAAATACTGTAAAATAATGAAGTAATGTTTCTGTACAAAAATGAGAAATAACTTTAATTAATTATTCATTTCATTAACTTAAGTCATAGACGTTATATTTAAAAACAACAGTTTAATTTAAAATTACAGATAATGTCTAAATTTACAGAAATGTGACCAAAAAACAGAAAAATACTGTAAAATAATGAAGAAACGTTCTGTTTCAAAGATGATAAATAATTTGCCTTACTGGAATAAAACTTAAAATGACAGTTTGGATTTGGGTTTAAAATTGTATATTTACAGAGATTTGTAAACAATTTTTACAAAATGGAAAAGTACTGTAAAAATATATTTTATTTGTTTTTACAGTGATGACAGTGGAGGGATGAAGGGATCAAGGTTGTAGTTGGATGGAGGTGTCTAGAGATGGACCGGTGTCAGGCGGACAGGTTCTGGTCCGATGGTGTTTTTTGTTCTGTCGGTTCGTCGCTGAGGTCGACCGTCACAGTTTGAGTCCTCTGAAGGAGACGAGGAAGCACTGACGCTCCTTATCTCCTTCACAGGACACATCTGAGCGTCCTTTACCAAGCGTCCTTCATGGAACACAGTGAGGACAAGATGGAGCTTTTTGTAGTCTAGCTTCTGAACTTTGTAGTTTCACGTCAATAAAATGAGACATTGCATCATGACGAGTCAGAGCAGAAATCTCATGAGTCCTTCACGTCTTTCCACATGACGACTAACATCGAGGTCAAGGAAGTGTTCAGGAGAAGTGTTCAGGAGAAGTGTGTAGGAAAGGAGAGGAGGTTTCTGAGTGTTTGCCTGCAGCCTGCGACCACACAGGAAGTGAAGGGTCAAACAGGAAGTGGACAGGTAAGGTTCAGGTGTGTGAATGTGTTGCATGGTGGGTGTGGTCTTTGTTCTGGACCTGGTTTTGGGCGGAGTTGGATCAGGTTTCTCAGCATGTTTGTATTAATTATAATTTGTTCTGATGATCAGAGTGAAGGTCAAAGTTCATATTTATGATTTATGATTTATTTAAATTCATCTGAACTTTAAATTTATTTATTTTAATTTAAACATTCAGACGACCGGGTCAACAACCTGTAAATAACCAACGAGATGGATCAGAACCATCAGACCCAGTCCAACACAAACACACACACACACACACACACACACATTGACACACACACACACACACACATTAACACACACACACACACACACATTAACACACACACACACACACACTGACACACACACACATTGACACACACTGTGTTTCCTTCCTTTCAGGCTCGGTGTGTGTTTTCTTTCTCTCGGTGTGTGTTTTGTATATTTTTCATCTCGTGGATTTTTTCTTGAATTTTGAATTTTTACAGAAAAGTTTGATCAAAGTCAACGAAGCAGAAAAATATTTATCGATCAGCAGCAGAATCAAATGTTCAGTTCAGTGAAGCGCTTGATGTAAATTAGCTACAAAACAATAAAATCATTTAAAATCTTTCTGAACTTTTTGTGTCATGCTGTCATTCATACAAACCACCACAGGGGGCGCTCTGCCTCCATGTCCTCCCATAAGGATCCATGTTCTCCTCAGTAAACACTTACAGTGTGTGAGATGTTTACAGAACCAGAACCAGGACCTGGACCTGGACCTGGACCAGTTCCATGTAGACATGAGTCCTGATAGATCAGTCCATTACGTGGACGTTAGTTTAACGTTAGATTAACGTTTAATGACGTTAAACAGCAACATGTGTCAACATGTTTGAAAAGACATGAACGTGACGTCTGCAGAACATTTTACATGTTTTGATCTGATGCAGACTCAGATTATTTTAACTTGCTGAAGGAGATGTCTGTTATGTTTTCTGGACCTCGTGTTCTGGTTCTGGTTCTTCTCTCCTGGACCATCCGTCACTGTGCTGAGAGAGGCATGAGCCTCCATCAGATGTAATAAAGAGTATTTAAACCTGCAGGCAACTCGTTCAGACGTGAACAGGTGCCCCAGACAGGTAAACATCCACCCACAGGCTGCTGACGGAGGCTCAGTCTGGCTTGGCTCGGCCCAGCTCGGCCCAGCCCGGCCCAGCTCAGCCCAGCCCGGCCCAGCCCGGCTCGTCTGACGGTGCAGCTGTCTGACAGATGGACGACTGAAAACCTGCCAAACTAACAAAATGAGAGTTTTCTTCTGATGAAGTGACTCACCGCACAAAGTCTTAAATTATTTAATGATTCATGTTTAGAAACGTTCTTCACAGATGAACAACCAGAGCCAACGTTAGAATAACGTTAGAATAACGCCAACAAAGTCAGAACAGAGACGAGAACAAACAAACCCAGACGGAGGAATTACATCCAAAGAATCGACTGAAGACATCATCAGAGGAACAGGACAGAGAAACATGATTACAACGTTAGAATAACATTCAGTAAAGTTTTACATTTTACAGACTTCATGTTACTGAATGTTTCCATGACGTGACATCAGACGGGTTCTGCTGGGTGTGTCGGGTCAAACTAATCCTCTCAGATCTGCCATGATTACCCAGCAGACACCGGGTTAGTCACCAGCCTCTGGGTGTGTTCAGAGAGCTGTAGACTGCTGACAGGCCCAGACTAGCTGTTTCCCCGTTTCCAGTCTTTGTGATAAGCTAAGCTAACGGTCTTAACACCCGATAGTTCATTAAAAACGTTCACCTCATGGTGGCGCTACAGTCGTCATGAATGTCTGTTAAAGATTTCACAGTCAGTCATTTCAGTCGGTTCATCTTCTGGTGACCGTGACCGACCCACAGACTGACACTGTGTCGCCATGGCAACACCACAGTGAGACTAATGTGATTATGTGTGATCCCGAGTGTCTCCTCTTCGTCTCTTTGTCATCTTCCTGGACCGTCCAAACCTGAGACGACGTTTAGCTGAGAGGACGTCGCTCTGATCACAGGTCGTCTGTTTCCTGTCGAAGACGCTGGTCAAAGCTCAGAGAGGATTTCAGGATGACATGTGACATCATGTCAGCGCCGCCATCACGAACGCCATTCCAGTTTATATAAACACGATCATGTGATCAAACAAGCAGGCGTCATTACAGATGACGAACTTTGACTGTTTTTATTCCGTAAGTCTGTCGAGCTTGTCGTTGTCTGATGTTCTGACTTGTTTCTTATTCTTCTGTGGTTTTTGGAGATGAAACGCTGAGTCACCTGTGCTGATGTCATCAGATGAATAAATTAAAGTTTCACTGTTCAACACTGGTCTCGCCCGGCCAAAATAAAACTCAGCTCTGGCCTTGTTAGTGAGTTTGAATTGCTAATGTCTGATTTACATTTTGTCATTTAGACTTCAGATTAGCATTTCCTCTTTTTCTGCCGCCAAAATAAAATCATTCAGCTCCTCTGAGGAAAAAACATTAAATCAGAAAACAGATGAACAGAGCTCTGATGAGCTCGTTAAAACACAGAAAATATTCAGCAAACACACGACTCAAAATGACCTCAGACACCACTGCTAATCTATGTTAGCATTCAAGCTAATTATACAAAATCTAACAAACACATCGTCTCACCTGTCAACTCAGGTGAACATTAGACCAACATCAACCCAATGTTAGGCCAACATTGACCCAACATCAATCCAACATCAACTCAACATCAGGCCAACATCAATCCAACATCAGGCCAACATCAATCCAACATCAATCCAACATTAGGCCAACATCAACCCAACATCAGGCCAACATTGACCCAACATCAGGCCAACATTGACCCAACATCAGGCCAACATCAGGCCAGCATCAGGCCAACATTGACCCAACATCAGGCCAACATCAGGCCAGCATTGACCCAACATCAGGCCAACATTGACCCAACATCAGGCCAACATCAGGCCAGCATTGACCCAACATCAGGCCAACATTGACCCAACATCAGGCCAACATCAGGCCAGCATCAGGCCAACATTGACCCAACATCAGGCCAACATTGAGCCAACATCAGGCCAACATCAGGCCAACATTGACCCAACATCAGGCCAACATCAGGCCAACATTGAGCCAACATCAGGCCAACATCAGGCCAGCATTGACCCAACATCAGGCCAACAATGACCCAACATTAGGCCAACACTGGGCCTGGTTCTGGTCGTCCCTCTTACCTGCAGGTTTCATCATGAGCTGGTTCTCATGGAGGAACTTTTGTTCTTTTGGAGTCAGAAAAAAAGTCTAAATTATACAGGAAGTCGTGTGAGTGTGTTGTCAGAATAAAAGCATGTATCTTTGTATTTTAATTTGAGCTGAGTTTCATGGTTAAAGAAAGCAGAGCTGTCCGACATTTGGGTCGGACAGCACCTGAATGTTAAACAAAACACAGGGGACCAACTGACTGAAGTGGATTAGGACCAGGACTTTGGACCAGGACCAGGACTTTAGACCAGGAGTAGGAGGAGGTCTTAACATGGAGACACCCTGCTGATCATTAAACAGTGACTTTCCCACAGACTTCCCGTGAGTCATCAGTGCATGTGTGGACAGGACGTGTTCAAAGAAAGAGCTAAGTTTACCTGGATCACCTGAAGAGTCCATGTGATGAGGATCAAACTATGTGTGAGGTTTATTCATACAGTTATTGCTTTATTTTAGTTTAATTTATTTCTGTAAATCTGATTTTATGTTTCTGTTTGCTGTTAAAAGAATCAATAAAATTATTTTTTATCTTTCATTATCGTGTTTAAAGAATTAAAGAAAGTGACTTGTTTAATTTCATTTAATCATCACATGAAATCATGAACACAGCTTGTCTTTATGCTACAGAATCATTATTCTTTAATTTAATCAGTTTAATTTAAGTGACTAAATCAAACCAGAATCCTTCATTTATTTATTTTATGTTATCTTATATTATCTAGTTCAATTTAAATAATCTTAATTTAATTTAATTTAATTTAATGAATCTTGTTTGATTTAATTCATTTAATATACTTTAATTATTTTTTTTCAAACGTTTGTCCTGATACGTTTTATTTTGAAGGCGCTCTCCGGAAACGCTGTACGTCATGACGTGCGCTTGACGCTGCTGTTATTGAAACGGTGGGCGGAGCTTGACCGTGCCATTCGCCTCCCGGTCTCGCGGTGGTCCGGTGTTCCGGGTCTGGGTCTCTGTAGTCTGTCTGGGAACATCTGTGCTGCGGGCCGTCTGCGGACCGAACCGGACCTCAACCCAGACCCGAACCTGACATTCAACCTGGTCCCGGTGCTGGTCCGGGCCGGACCCGCCGTGTCGCCTCTTGCGGGTTTTCTCCCGCAGACTCACGCAGGAAGCTCAGCGGACTTTACTGGATTGTTTTTTCAACACGACGACGACATGCGGGACCGTGCGTGGACCGTGCGTGGACCGGCTCAGAACCAGGGTCAGCTCTGATCCACATAGATGCGGATCGATCCGGTTCGGTCAGATTCTGGAGAAGTCGGTGTGAACACAAAGAACGATCCGGATCCAACAAGTTTGAAGCTCCGCAGCTCCGGAACCCACCCAGACCTGAAGAAGACCGAGGAGAACAAGAACCCACCCGGACCTGATCCCACACTGAGTTGGAGGAACCAAGAAGTTTGGACCTGGTCTCGGAGTGGTCCTGGTCCACTTTAGATGCGGACTGGTCTGCGGTCAGCGGGTTCACAGCTGCTCATAGACCGCCCAGAACCAGAACCATGGAGGTGACCCTGTGGAGCCTCGTCCTGCTCGGGGTTCTCGTCCTGGACTGGACTCATGTGGGTTCTGCAGAGGAAGGTGAGTCCAGTTTTTGTGGTTCTTCTGTCATCCTGAATTAGTCCAGGTCCTGGTCCTGGTCTAGGTCCTAGTCCTGGTCCTGGTCTAGAGAAACCACCAGAGGATCTGAAACCTGGACCTGGACCTCAGAGTCTGCCTCGGGTCAGGATGTGGTTTGTTTTATTTTGAAAGAATGTCATCTAAAATTCTAGTTTGACCCGCCCCGAGGGTTTAGGAGGCCATTCGGGGTTTCCCATGATGCACTCTGGTGACCACGAGATCAATACAGCGGTCAGGTCTCTGAGTGACCCGGTGGACTCATGCGGACCACCTTTAGAAAGTGATTTGGGTCCTGGTTCCGGTCCTGGACCCTGAAATCAGCTGTGAGGGTGTCAAAGTGTTGGTTAATAAAACATGGTCAGCATAAAAACAGAACCAGGCCACAGGTTCTGGGTTCAGTTTCAGGTGAGTCTGTGTCTTTGGACAATGGACCTGTTCAGAACCGGGTCCCCTGAGACCTGCAGACCTGAACAGAACCTCACGTGGTCCTGTGGTTCTGTGTGAACCCAAACAGTGTGACCCTGATATAATAAGTGCTCACAGAAACAATGAAGCTCGAACAAAGAGCCTCAGCACACGCGTGTAAACAGGAACACGTGAACATGCCTGAGCAGACATGTTCTGAGGCAGGAACCTGAATCTGTCATCTGTCACCGGGTCGGGTCGGAACGCTGTGTTTGCTGGTGCTGACGGGCCTTTCCTGAATGGAGGGTCCAAACACAGTGAGGTCACGTATGTTCAGAGGAACATGTGAAGTCACATGACTTCCAGAATCTGACCAACCATGACACGTTTGACCAAAAGTCATATTCAGGTGTTTTCAGGTGTTTTCAGGTGTTTTCAGGTAGCTTTAGCCTAGCCACATGCTAAAGTAGCTAACTGCTAATTAACTGCAGCTAACTGAAACTGCCACTAGCATGCTAACAGAACCGGGCTCAGCAGCCGGACCGGACCGGGTTGGAGGACAGCCTCTGAGACCAACAGGGAACAGGTTACAGTACCGAGGTGATCTACAGACCATGTGATTGAAACATTGATGAGTAGCAGCAGAGCTAAAGCTAATATAACAAAGCTAATACAGCTAACACTGAGGAGTTAGTGCTAATGTAGCTAACTGATGTAGCTACTGTGTTCCCTGTTAGACTGGACCTTGCTGGTTCCAGAGGTTCTGTTCGGTCCGGCCGTGTTCACCGGAAGGTAGACGCCGATGCTAGCTCACAGCATACTCGCTATTGGCTGCTGTAAACGCCAATCAACATCCACGACAAGCCCCTCCCTAAAGAAGCTAACTGCTAATTAGCTGCTAACTGAACGTGGCGACAGAACCGGGCTCAGCAGCTTTCGGGTCAGAATCAGGTCCAGTTCACCTCGTCGAGCAGCTCCAGAACATCTGTCCCCCCCCCGAGCGTGAACGAGAGGTCTGGTTCTGAGTTCTGGGTAATGGGCCGGTTCTGTGGACCGTTCTCTCCTCTCAGTCGTGAACTGACGGAGGCTGATGGAGCTGCTCATTGTCCAACCAAATGCTCACTCACTGACCACAACCAGCATCATCTGTCGCCGGGAAGATTAAAACACCGACCTCATGCTCACGCACACTCACACACACACACATTCACACAGACATTCACACAGGAAGTGAACAGACGTTGTTGATCGAGTTTTAATAATTTTATTTAAACAGAAATGTGAAGCGTCCATTTTGTTTGCGGTTCAGAACTTCACTGACAAACTTTTAGAAAACATTGCGTCGATGAGTCGAGCGTTAACGTTTGAAATGTTGCTCAGCTCGTAGAAAACGCTCCTGCAGGTCAAAACAAACGCTTCAGTCAGCTGATCAATCGTCATGGAAACACTTTGAAGACAAGAGAAAAGGCGGGAAACTAAAGTTCAAGTCTTTTAACTGACTCGGACCTCTGACTCTCAGACGGTAAAATTAACTAATCCTTTTTTGAGTAATTTCGTTCATTCACTCTGCAGCGCTGTAGCTCTCTGTGACTGATGGACACGTGACAAATGAACGAAAGACCGATCCGTATGAACGTACTGCTGAACGAACTGCTCCTTACACAGCCTGAGCGGCCTGTCACGTGACAAATGAACGATCCGTATGAACGTACTGCTGTGTGTACTGCTCGTCACACAGCGTGAGCGGCCATGCAGCTGCCATGTGGTGAGAGAAGGTACTGAGTCATATAAAAGATTAGTTCATATTGAGCGATACGTTCACGACCGACATGCCACTAGAATGGACTGTTTATCAGCTGACAGACGCTAACATACTAATATGTAATGTGACATGAACGCTGCTTCAGACGACACGTATGACCGCAGAGTTTATGTAACCATGACGACCACGAAGAGACGACGTCTGACAGTTTGATGTGTCGAGCTTCACTCCGTCTTTGTCTTCGTCTTCGCTCTGATGTTGGACCGTCTCTCTCTGCTCGCTGTGAAATCCTTTTAAATGGAACCAGCAGAGGATTTACATTTAAAACACCTCCTCCTCCTCCTCACCTCCTCCTCCTCCTCATCCTGAACATTTGAACATCATCTGTACCCTCAGACCTCGCCCGCCCCCCCTCGCCATCATGGATGCACATGTCCTGTGATGATGTAAGGAGTACTCGAGTACAAAGAAGGAGTACTTCTTCTGTGTACTCGAGTATTTCTTTGTACTGGAGTTTGTTTCTGATGTGATAAAATGTTCAGATGAGTTTCGAGGTCTCCGTGATGTAATCTGATCTCGGTGTCTGTTTCTTCTTCTCTGGTTAAAGACGGCGTGCGTAGAACAAACGACTTGACTTAAAACATCTTTTTAGTTTTTCATTCATGATCAGGACTAACGCTGTAACAACGCTGCAACAACGCTGTAATCAGTCCATCCCACTCTGTGCTGTCTCTGTGGTTTCTGTCCAACATGAAGCTTCCTGTTTAACGAGGTCACTTCCTGTCCTGGGACTGACCACATCATGAACTCTGACCTGTATGAAGTCCAGACGTTCACTCTTCATTTCTCATCCACGCGATGTTCACGTTACTCAGCAGACGAGGGGTTAAACGCAGAGCAGGAAACAGGAAATGGACAGGAAGTACAGGAAACTGAGCTCTAATCTCAGTAGACAAAACTCAAACACAGATTCAATGTCCAGACAGTTTATTATCCACTGTGAAGACAACCAAAGAACAACCAAACCACAACCAGAGAAAAACCAATTATCAACCAAACAACAACCAAAGAATAACCAAAGAATAACGGGTTTATCTCATGCAGCGTTGCTGGTTAACGTTAGCTTGATGCTCGGTAATGTTACTGCTAACAGAACACTATGAGTGTGTATGTGATTTTAAGCTTTCAGCTAACGTGATCCGTGATGCTAACTCCTGAAGACAGACGTGATGTTAGCCAACAATAAATGATGTAACGTACAGAGCTAAGGTGGCGCTAACATGCTAACTGTAACTGAAGCTAAGCTAAGAGTTAGCTGGCTGTGCAGCGTGTGTTTAGTGTTGGTGGCTGATGGTGGTTAGCAAACAGCAAGCTAGTTAGCATCGTGTAGCTAACTGTCCAGATAAAATACATTACAGATAGTAATGTTACGTTAACGTTACTCTAAACATGACTTCAGTCTGTTTGTCACGTTGGTAATTATGTCAGTGTTTCTTTAATTAGATGAGCTTGTTTAATGTTCAGTCTGTGGTTTCATGATCAGAGAAACAAACGACCACGACAAGCAGACTGACCCGGTTCAGACTGACTGACCCGGTCCAGGTGTCAGATTTCAGGTCAGCTGAAGCCTGAATACAAACCTGTTTACTACACCTGTATATTATACCTGTACGGAACCTTTGTGTGTAGTCCAGGTCGAGTTTTAAGTTTCAGACGCCGTTAGCTCTGTTAGCTCCGTTAGCTTTGTTAGCTTGTTAGCTCCGCCCTTCTCTGCCTCGTCTTTTCATACAGAAAACTGAAAAATGACTCCATGCTCATCCTGACACGCTTTGATGAGAAACATGAAACTTCATGTCTGAAAACACCTCACACCTCCTCACTCCTCCTCACTCCTCCTCACTCCTCCCTCTGCCTGTGTTCATTGAGTGTTCCTGCGAGGCCACTATTCACTGTCCCCATACTTATTACTCTGACGTATTCCAGGAATTTCAGCGTGCTACTCCTCCCACAGTTTTGGTCGCACATACACAAAAAAGGTATCAAAACGACCGGCTCGGCCGGGAATGGTGTGCTGTGATTTTTCTAAGCGTTTCACCAAACGGTTTTGCCAAAAATCACCAAAAACCACGGCAAAATTTACAATGGGTGTGTATTGGTAGAATGTTCCAGAGCTAGAGTGGGTGACATCATCGCTAGAGTGGAGAGGGAGAGAAACATTTGTCAAAAAATACATTTGCAAACGGCTCTCGTGGCCACAAATGTCACTCTACAGAAATAATTTATACATAGAAACGTAGGAAAATTCGTGGGCTACGCAGCGATATCACTGCTGAAGCTGTCAGACTTATAGTTTTGGCAGGAGACGCACTGATGCGCCAGGATCACCCACCGACAGCCCCATCTACTCCCATGTAAACTGGAGAGGAGAAATTTCCCAAAGGAGCACGGGCACCTGTTCTTTCTCTATCTCCCCAGGTCACATTTTTTAACTTTAGACACTGAAATTCAGCATTCACATGGTCGACAAGATGAGGATGCTCACGGTCATTTGGGCTTTTTGATACGACCTACCGTTTGGCATTAGTGTCCACTAGTTGGAGGGGGTTCATTTAGAGATTTTCTGTGTCTCTCAGCAGTCACTCACACACAGACAGAGCACAGCTGCAGTTAATTGCTCTGACCTGCAGCTGACCCTGGTTGCTTGGCAACCTCCAGCCTGCCTTTGACTAACTTTATTGAAGTCTCTGTGCTGCTGCAGTGTCAGTAATAATGTATGGGCGCGACGGGGCCACAGTCAGACACTCTACATTTATTTACACACATTTAACATTTCCTATATGTCTTAGTGTCAGTCTCACTCTTAGTCTCAGTCTCAGTCTGTGGTCAGTTGTACTGTACTCACTGTCTGGTTGTTTGTTTTGGGACTTGTGGTCACATGACTCGTCTCATTGTTTGTGTCGTGGTCGTTTTCCGGCGGTCTGCGGCCGACGCTCTCATAAGAATGGAGGGAAGCAGCAGCTTCCTCTGAGCGTGCTCAGTGAGGCTCAGTGAGGTCTGAGCGCGCTCAG
This sequence comes from Sciaenops ocellatus, assembly GCA_033000465.1. Classification (NCBI taxonomy): domain Eukaryota; kingdom Metazoa; phylum Chordata; class Actinopteri; family Sciaenidae; genus Sciaenops; species Sciaenops ocellatus. Next base: position 27,333,441 of record CP136870.1, on the reverse strand, counting down.
TGAGGTCTCATAAAGCCTGATGACAGACAGTGTAAACAGTGATTATCATACCTGAGGGGGGAGGAGGAGGGGGAGGAGTCTCTGATCCACCTTCACAGGTGTTCATGAGGGGCGGAGCCTCAGGAGTGTGAAGCTGAGGATGAGAGAGAGTGCGAAAACACCTTCCTGAACTTTCATCCACTTCTCCTCCTCCTCCTCCTCCTCCTCCTTCACCGCCACCTCCTCCTCCTCCTTCACCACTTCCTCCTCTACTCCTCCTCCTCTTCCTCCTCCTTCTGTTTTTATTTTTCACATGAAGTTTTACAGGAAGTGATTTGGTCATCAACATAAATCTGTTTACATAAACGTCTGAAGATTACCTGTTCACACCTGAAACATGTTTACCATATGTTTAATATATGAATTAATCCAATGAACCCAACGAGGCTGAACGTGTCATCTTTAGTCTGTAACGTGTCCTTAACACGTCCTTAACGTGTCCTCTTTCTGTTTGTTTCTTGTGTTTTTGTCTCAGAGGTCCTGATGAACACGAAGACGGAGACTTCTGATCTTAAATGGACGATCTTCTCGAATGCCAAACCTGAGGTCAGTCTGCTCTGTGATCTCTGTGATAAACCATCAGACAAGTTTAAAACCTGCAGCCATCAGCTGACAGCTGGTTCTGTCCAGCATGTTTCTGTCAGTGGTCGTCTCTGATCTCTGTAAACAGTTTGACCAAACAGACGATCTTCATCATCATCATCATCATCATCATCGTCATCACAGACACGTCGGACTCAGATTATTATTTTTAGCACTGAAGGATTTTTCTGGATTTTTCTGTCAGACTTTAACAATGACGTCAGCTGTGTGTCTGTAAATGAGACATAATTACAGTAATAATTCATATTTAACGTGTTGAAGCTGGATGATCCCTCTGACACGTTTGTTTTTTAAATGCTCTTTAAACGTTTGGCGGCTCGTTCATGGAGACTCGAGCAGTCCGTCGTCTTTCTCTCTGAACAGACTCGATTTTTAAAGATTTACATATTTACATAATCTCTGAGCCTCAGTTCAGTAAATCTGCCTCCATTTGTTCGTTTGCTGCATGTTAGGTGTGTTTGGATGAACGCGTCGAGTCAGGAGACATTACGGAGCAAACAAGCAAACATCTTCATGTTTCATCACTTTATTATTCACACTTTATGGAAGGTTCAGTGTTTCTTGTTTCTGTGCTCCTTAGTGGGAGGAGGTCAGCGGTCTGGACGAGGAGAACAACAGCGTGAGGACCTATCAGATCTGTCAGACCGACAGCTCGTCCAGCCATTGGCTGCGCAGCGGCTTCATCCAGCGTCAGGGGGCATCGCAGGTCTACGTGGAGCTCCGCTTCACCGTCATGGAGTGTTCGTCCAGGAGCACCCACCACCGCAGCTGCAAGGAGACCTTCAACCTGTACTACTACCAGGCCGACTCCAACGAGGCCACCTCCACCTACCCGCCATGGATGGAGAACCCATACACCAAGGTACGACCACGCTGACACCAGGTCACCTGAACCCTCAGAACCAATCATCCTCTTAAACAGCAGCAGTCCATGTTAACCCAGTCTCTGTCTTCTTCCTGTCTCAGGTGGACACGGTGGCTGCAGACTTCCTGCTGAGGAAAGGCGGTGAGCGTAAGTTCAACGTGAAGACGCTCAGGCTGGGTCCGCTGTCCAAGCGAGGTTTCTACCTGGCCTTCCAGGCTCAGGGCGCCTGCATGGCTCTGCTGTCCGTCAGGGTCTTCTTTAAGAAGTGTCCCAGCCTGGTCAGTGCTCTGTCCTCCTTCCCGGAGACCGTCCCTCGGACTCTGGTCCAGGAGGCGCAGGGCGTCTGCGTGGAGCACGCCGCCCAGCAGGGACCGCGACCACGACCGCCAAAGCTCTTCTGTGGGGAGGACGGACAGTGGGTGGGCCAGCCAACCACGTCCTGCGCCTGTCTGCCGGGATATGAACCCGCTGAAGGACACGCGAGGTGCTCAGGTGAGACACAGGACACGTATGTTAAAAAGAAACATGACAGAGGACACGTATGTTAAAAAGAAACATGACAGAGGACATGTATGTTATAAAGAAACATGACAGAGGACACATATGGTATAAGATCTCAGATCTGTGACACGCAGGTTCTCTTGTTAATGATCAGATCGTCTTCTGTCCTCATTACATGTTTCTGTCTGGTCCTCGTTGACCCGGTCCGTCTGGGTTCAGGTCCAGAGCTCAGTGATCATGTGTTTCCCTCGTGTTGTCCTCAGCCTGTCCCGTGGGTCAGTTTAAGTCCGGTACAGACGGTCAGTGTACCGGCTGTCCGGGCTTCAGCCACGCCACCATCAGAGGGTCAGAGGTGTGTGCGTGTCGCTCCGGATATCTGCGAGCAGAGTCCGATGCCCCTGACACACCGTGCACCAGTAAGTACACGCAACATGTGAACACACCATGAACACATGAATCCATAGGTCCACATGTTAATGAGCTGCTGACCCTCCCCCGTCTCTTCTTCTGGTGTCAAACTCTGATCTGCTTTGTGTCCTTTGAGATGCAGCTCTTTGTGTGGAGGTTATGTGGAGGCTGTGGGGGGTTGGGCGCTCTCTCCATTGATGGTCTTAGTCTGTACGTTTACATGACACTTTAAAAACGAATTATTGCCTTAATCTGACTATAACTGGACAACAGAAGTGCATGTAAACGCGTTAGTCCGACTAATATCGGAGCTCTCCAACTCCGATTAAGACACCCAGATAATGTGATTGGAATTCGATTTTCTCCGGCATGTACACGCCTTAATCGGAGTTAGACTAGACAACGCATGTGCGCATGCTCCACACCCCCCGTGCTGGCGTATGACCCCGGAACAAAAACGTCCAAGAAAGCCGGTCGCAGAAGAAGAATGACCACACAATGAGTAACGCGTACGTTACGTATGAGATGAACAAAGCTGTACGATTATCCATCTTGCTGTTGTTCGAAAATGCCGGTCTGCCGCCAGACTCCAGTTGTTTATTATTATGTATTATGTGACGTAATAGGTCAACTGGAAAGGGGGCTGTATTAACCCGCTGAAACGACGCATATCGCCACCTAGTGTTGAGGAGGAGGACACGTTCCTGTCAGTTGCTCGATTTCCTCAGTTGCATGTAAACTGGGACAAGGACAGAAGTCCGATTAGACGCCAAAATCATGTAAACGTACTGACTGACCCCCCCCCAGTGTGGATTCAGCCTCGTGTTGTTGGTGTGAGTGGGAGGATCTCCTTTTAAGGACTTCCGGTTGAACTGAGTTTAATTAAAAATCTTTATCTTAATTATAAATCGTTCATTATTCTGTTATCGACGCCTCAGCTCATCACATCTGTTTACAAACTCACCGTGTGTGTGTGAATGTTAATGAAGTGACTCTGATTGGTCGGACTCGTCTGTTGTCTCTGTAGGACCTCCGTCAGCTCCTCGCAGCATCGTCACTCAGATCAACGACACCACGCTCAGCCTGGAGTGGAACGAGCCGCTCGACAACGGCGGCAGAACGGACCTGAGCTACGCCGTCCGGTGCTCAGTGTGCCGGGTGCCCCGCGGGCCGTGCATGTCCTGTGGTGACAGCGTCAGCTACCGGCCAGCGCAGCAAGGCCTGCTGGGACGGCGGGTGGAGGTGTGGGGTCTGCTGCCTCACACCACCTACACCTTCACCATCCAGGCCATCAACAGGGTCTCCCAGCTCAGCGGCAAGGAGCCCGCCAGCGAAAGTGTCAACATCACCACGAGTCACGATGGTAAGAGGAGGAGGAGGAGGAGGTGATGAGATGTTCTGAGATATTCTGCTGGTTCTGATGGTTCTGCTGTGTTTAGTGCCGTCGCTGGTGTCGGTGATCCGGAAGAGTGACTCCACAGAGAGCAGCCTGACTCTGCACTGGTCCGTCCCAGTTCAGCCACACTACAGCATCCTGCAGTATGAGCTGCGATACTGCGAGAAGGTGAGCGCTCGCCAACAACCGCCGCCTTTAAAGGTCGAACAGGTGATAATCTCAGTTGTGCTGGGTTGTGAGAGTGACGGTCCACAAGACAAACACGACGAGTTTCATGTTTTAATGTAGTTTAAGATGTAACTCATGAGGATGTGGTCAGGTTTCCTGTTTGGCGCTCACTTCCTGTCCAGCTAACTCGCTTTCTCGCTGTAGGAGCGTCGGACTGAAGATCAGTGTCACTACGCAGAGAGCGACCGGAACCAGGTCGTACTGACGGACCTCCGCAGGGCGACGCAGTATGAAGTCCAGGTCCGAGCACGAACCATGGCTGGGTACGGCAGCTTCAGTCCGGCTGCCGTCTTTCGCACACTTCCAGACGGTAAGAAGACTTCCTGTTCCCTCCTTCATGTTCCCTCCTTCATGTTCCCTCATCATGTTCCCTCCTTCATGTTCCCTCATCATGTTCCCTCCTTCCTGTTCCCTCCATCATGTTCCCTCCATCATGTTCCCTCCTTCATGTTCCCTCATCATGTTCTGTCTTCATGTTCCCTCATCATGTTTTGTCTTCATGTTCCCTCCATCATGTTCCCTCATCATGTTCTGTCTTCATGTTCCCTCCTTTATGTTCCCTCATCATGTTCCCTCCTTCATGTTCCCTCATCATGTTTCCTCATCATGTTCCCTCATCATGTTCCCTCCTTCATGCACCCTCATCATCTTCCCTCCTTCATGCACCCTCATCATGTTCCCTTTATGTTCCCTCCTTCATGTTCCCTCCTCGTGTTCCCTCCTCATGTTCCCTCATCATGTTCCCTCCTCGTGTCTCTGACTCTGGTTTTGTTCGTCTCCTTCAGGTCATGACTCGGCCTCTCAGTTTTTGGTTCCCGGCGTGCTGATCGCCGTGGGGATGTTGCTGCTCGCCACGTTCGTGTTCGTGGCGATCTTCTGCATACGGTGAGAACGCCGGACGACCAGAAAGAAAAACAGGAACAGAAAAAAGGGTCAGCTGACCCCGATTCTGTCTGTTTGTTTGAATCTTATCGACTGTCTGAGACTCACGGCGACACTCGCCGAATCTTTTTGCTGACGCAGCTCGTCATAGCGAGCTCACCGCACCTCATTGTTCCCTCGAACACAGCGGACGCCGTCAGACGGAGAAAGTGTGTTTGAGACAAGATGGAGGCCGAGAGAGGGAGAGAGAGGCAGGATGCAGGCGTCCCAACCCTGTTTCCACAGGACGGAGAACAATGGATGTGACCTTGTGACACACACACACTAAAATACACACACACACAAACACACTGTAACACACACACACACACACACACACACGCTGTAACACACACACCCGTGGCGGAGGCCCAGATATGCCACTAACTCAGGGTGGTGCATTGCTGCTATTTTAGGCTCATGAGGTGGGAGCAGGAGGACGGAGAGGATCCAGCAGCTACAGGCTCAGTCTGTGCCAGCAGAACTATAATGAACCAGAACCAGAACCAGATAGACGGGTCAGAGAGACGGTCAAAGAGGTCATGTGACAGAACAACAGGTCATAAACAGTGTAAAGTCCTTCATGGTTCTGATCCGTCCTGCTGACCTCTGACAAGATAAATGATGAACGTCCTCGTCGTACAGTGTGAGTCTTTGTCTTCGTGTCTTTGTCCTAACCTCGTCTGTCTCGTCTCTCTGCAGCAGACACAGCCGGCTGAAGGATCCCGAGCTGAGCGACAAAAACAGCCAGTACCTCGTCGGACAAGGTGACGGCTCGCCCTGAAAGTCATTTTTTATTGGTGGTTTGTGGTCGTGACGTTTGTCCTCTTCCTGTCTCACGCCATGTTTGTCCTCAGGGGTCAAAGTGTACATTGACCCGTTCACCTACGAGGACCCCAACGAGGCCGTGCGAGAGTTTGCCAAGGAAATCGATGTTTCCTTCGTCAAGATCGAGGAGGTCATCGGAGCCGGTGAGCCACTGTTTTCCCATGATTCATTTGGAGTGGTCAGCTGTGTGTGGACTCATTGTCCTCATTTCCTCTTTTCAAAATAAGATTACAAACTAATTTAGGTTAAATTGATTCTGTGACATTTAAATGTTGTCGTGTTCATAAAGTAATAAACTGATAAACGCCGGTGTGTTCGCAGCTCTGTCTGAATACAAAGGGCAGCGCTGCGAGATGTGTGGCGTCCTCGCCGCTTCCTCGCTGTGTGGCGTCCTCGCCATGAGGTAACGAGGTCGATCACACCTCTTTGATGATGACGCGTTTGTGTTCCACAGGAGAGTTTGGCGAGGTGTGTCGAGGCCGGCTGAAGATCCCCGGGAAGAAAGAAAACTACGTCGCCATAAAGACGCTGAAGGGCGGCTACACGGACAAACAGAGGCGGGACTTCCTGTCCGAGGCGTCCATCATGGGTCAGTTCCAGCACCCGAACATCATCCACCTGGAGGGCATCATCACAGCAAGCTGCCCCGTCATGATCCTCACCGAGTTCATGGAGAACGGAGCACTCGACTCCTTCCTACGGGTCAGTATGACGCCACACACACACCTGAGACACCGTTCACACCTGAGACACTGTTCACACCTGAGACACCGTTCACACCTGAGACACCCTTCACAACTGAGACACCTTCACACCTGAGACACTGTTCACACCTGAGACACCTTCACACCTGAGACACTGTTCACACCTGAGACACCTTCACACCTGAGACACTGTTCACACCTGAGACACCGTTCACACATGAGACACTGTTCACACCTGAGACACCTTCACACCTGAGACACTGTTCACACCTGAAACACCGTTCACACCTGAGACACTGTTCACACATGAGACACTGTTCACACGAGACACTGTTCACACCTGAGACACTGTTCACACATGAGACACTGTTCACACGAGACACTGTTCACACCTGAGACACTGTTCACACCTGAGACACCGTTCACACCTGAGACACCGTTCACACCTGAGACACCTTCACACCTGAGACACCGTTCACACCTGAGACACCTTCACACCTGAGACACCCTTCACACCTGAGACACCTTCACACCTGAGACACTGTTCACACCTGAGACACCTTCACACCTGAGACACCGTTTACACGAGACACCCTTCACACCTGAGACACTGTTCACACCTGAGACACCTTCACACCTGAGACACTGTTCACACCTGAAACACCTTCACACCTGAGACACCGTTTACACGAGACACCCTTCACACCTGAGACACTGTTCACACCTGAGACACCTTCACACCTGAGACACTGTTCACACCTGAAACACTGTTCACACATGAGACACCGTTCACACCTGAGACACCGTTCACACATGAGACACTGTTCACACCTGAGACACCTTCACACAAGACACTGTTCACACCTGAGACACCTTCACACAAGACACCGTTCACACCTGAGACACCGTTCACACCTGAGACACTGTTCAAACCTGAGACACCTTCACACCTGAGACACTGTTCACACCTGAAACACCGTTCACACATGAGACACCGTTCACACCTGAGACACCGTTCACACCTGAGACACCTTCACACCTGAGACACTGTTCACACATGAGACACTGTTCACACCTGAGACACTGTTCACACCTGAGACACTGTTCACACCTGAGACACCGTTCACACATGAGACACCGGTCACACCTGAGACACCGGTCACACCTGAGACACCGTTCACACGAGACACTGTTCACACGAGACACTGTTCACACGAGACACTGTTCACACCTGAGACACTGTTCACACCTGAGACACCGTTCAAACCTGAGACACCTTCACACCTGAGACACTGTTCACACCTGAAACACCGTTCACACATGAGACACTGTTCACACCTGAGACACCGTTCACACATGAGACACTGTTCACACCTGAGACACCTTCACACAAGACACCGTTCACACCTGAGACACCGTTCACACATGAGACACTGTTCACACCTGAGACACCTTCACACAAGACACCGTTCACACCTGAGACACCGTTCACACCTGAGACACTGTTCAAGCCTGAGACACCTTCACACCTGAGACACCTTCACACCTGAGACACTGTTCACACCTGAAACACCGTTCACACATGAGACACTGTTCACACCTGAGACACCGTTCACACCTGAGACACCTTCACACCTGAGACACTGTTCACACCTGAGACACCTTCACACCTGAGACACTGTTCACACCTGAGACACCTTCACACCTGAGACACTGTTCACACCTGAGACACTGTTCACACCTGAGACACTGTTCACACCTGAAACACCTTCACACCTGAGACACCGTTCACACCTGAGACACCGTTCACACCTGAGACACTGTTCACACCTGAGACACCTTCACACCTGAGACAGTGTTCACACCTGAGACAGTGTTCACACCTGAGACACCTTCACACCTGAGACACTGTTCACACCTGAAACACCTTCACACCTGAGACACCTTCACACATGAGACACTGTTCACACATGAGACACTGTTCACACCTGAGACACTGTTCACACCTGAGACACCTTCACACCTGAGACACTGTTCACACCTGAGACACCTTCACACCTGAGACACTGTTCACACCTGAGACACCTTCACACCTGAGACACCGTTCACACCTGAGACACCGTTCACACATGAGACACCGTTCACACCTGAGCCTCGTGGTCACCGTTCACACCTGTCTCTCTCTCTGCAGGTGAACGACAGTCAGTTCACGCCCATCCAGCTGGTCGGCATGCTGCGCGGCATCGCCTCGGGGATGAAGTACCTGTCTGAGATGAGTTACGTTCATCGTGACTTGGCGGCTCGAAACATCCTGATCAACAGTAACCTCGTCTGTAAGGTGTCCGACTTCGGCCTGTCGCGCTTCCTGCAGGAGAACTCGTCCGACCCGACCTACACCAGCTCGCTGGTGAGACAACCAATCAAAACGCTCCATCTGTCAGATTCAGACCAATCATGTGAGTCCATGAAACGTTCTCTGAATGTTCTCATAATGTTTGTTCTCCGTTCAGGGAGGGAAGATCCCGATCCGCTGGACGGCTCCAGAGGCGATCGCCTTCAGGAAGTTCACGTCGGCCTCTGACGTGTGGAGCTACGGCATCGTGATGTGGGAGGTGATGTCGTTTGGAGAGCGGCCATACTGGGACATGAGCAACCAGGACGTGAGTTTAAACCAGACTGTCTGTTTTATTTTGAAGGGCTTTTCAAAATAAAATCCAACAGTTTGAAACGTTGAGAGGAAGTTAATGTTTCATCAAACGTCTTCTTCCTGTCAGGTGATCAACGCCATCGAGCAGGACTACCGGCTGCCTCCGCCCCCCGACTGCCCCACCCACCTACACCAGCTGATGTTGGACTGCTGGCAGAAAGACCGCTCAGCCCGTCCTCGCTTCGCGGACCTCGTCAGCGCGCTGGACAAACTGATCCGAAACCCGGCGTCGCTGAAGATCGTGGCACAGGAAGGAGCGGGGTGAGTGACTGACGGATAATCTGCCGCAATAACAACCATGAATCAATCAATCAATTAATCAACTAGTCAATCAGTCAGTGAACACAGTGTGACACTGGACACAAACATGTCCGTCCTGTCAATCATACGTCCTGAGTCCATTCACTGTCAATCATATGTTAGCCTCCTGCTGTCCGACCTCATGTACCGCCTGCTGTGACCCGTCAGCCTCTCACTGGGTCCACTTCCTCCACCTCCAGCTGTCGGTGGTGGCATGCAGCAGAGGACTCCACCCTGACAGTCCCATTGTTAGATAATCCTCGGCCTGCAGGCTGCTGTTGTTTTCATGCGTCCTCCTTTGTCCCCTCAGGCCGTCCTACCCCCTCCTGGACCAGCGAGCTCCTTTAGCGCTGTCGTCGTGCGCTTCGGTGGGGGAATGGCTGCGAGCCATCAAGATGGAGCGCTACGAGGACAGCTTCCTGCAGGCCGGCTTCAGCTCGGTGGAGCAACTGCCTCAGATCAGCACGCAGTCAGTTTCAGCAGCAGCATTTCCTGTTTCATGAACTCTTTAAATGTCTATATTTCAGGCCACAGGTGTGTGATGACTTCCTGTCTGTTTCAGGGATCTGCTGCACATGGGCGTGACTCTGGCCGGCCACCAGAGGAAAATCCTCTCCAGCATTCAGACGATGACGTTTCGGAACAAGAGCACAGCGGCCGTGAGCTTCTAGCTCACCTGTCTGTACCTGGACTTGAACACCAGCACACAGCTGCAGTCCGAGACTGATCATCATGACGGATCAGCTGACCAATGAGCTGATCGGCTGACTTTATTAATGACCAGATATAAAAAGATTCTTCCCGTCAGGGTGAGCAAGTCCTCATCACAGACGCCGAGCGGCGGACTCATTTTTACTGTTTGTGTTTTTTTTTAATAAGACGGTCGTTTACAACGTTTCTGTCACGTCGTCAAGGAAACAATAAAAAAATCACCAAAGGAGACAAAATGAAGTCAGTGCCAATCAAACGTTCACCTTTCATATCATCGGACGAGACCACGGACACACCTGAACATTTACCTGTCTGAGTTCAACCTTACCTCGTCTTTACTCAGGTGTGATGCAGAGAGCAACCTTCATCCTCAGCGTGACGCTCACAGACGAGCGACAGAGACCTGTTATTGGCCTCAGACGTTGTTTTATTTGATATAATTCATTTTTAATCCTCCATCTTTGGTGCCATTCAGCCGTCTTCATGGACGTTACGCCATTTTTTAGAAATCTGTCTGATTCTCTTTGAAATAAACTTAAAGGATTACTTTGACATTTTAGAGCTCAGAGTTTTTCCTTCATCAGCTGCTCAGCCTGCAGATTCATTCACATTTACACAGAGATGCTCAGCGTTTAACTGCTAAGCTAACAGGCTAGCTTGTGGCCTGCAGTAGCCTGTTGGTTTCAGGGTGGAATGCTAACAGCTGAGCTGCTGTTTGAGTGGCAGGCTAACAGAAGCATGGAAAACACTACATAGCTAACAGGCTAACAGGCTAGCTTGTGCTGCTCACATTTAATCTACTGATTTTCTTTAATCGCGTGGTTGCTAAAGTAGTTCTGCTTTTAACATTTAGCATGGAAACAATTCACAGCCAGCAGCCAGCTTGTACCTTGTCTCCATTGGTTTAAGATTGGAATGCTAACAGCTGAGCTGCTGTTTGATTAGCGTAGCTCCTGAGTTCAAAATGTCAAAGTGTTTCTCTCTGAGGACGATATCAGCGTTTCATTTCCTCGTTAGCTCACCAAGCTGCTGCCAAACATTTAAAATAAATTTCATGTTTTTATGTTTTTATTTTTCTATCACGATCATTAAATCATTGCTCAGACGAGCTAATTGGCATAACCTGATTAATGCATCAGATGGTTGTGTTACCGTTTGGTCCAAACGTCGAAGAAACATTTGTTTGTCCTGAAGCTGGTATTGTCCCAGTGAGAGATGCCTTTAAGGATCATGGGAAATGTGGTCTTCATATTGAAGATCTGAAATAATGAATAGATAAGTATGTTTTGATTACCGTCCTGTGTGTAGATTAATCTGTATTCAGTATTCATAATAAACATTCACAGCAGTGTTTACCGCCAAAGACTCGTTCTTCAGCTCGTTAACACTCTGATGACCTCCGCTCAGCTGATATTGTTCACGTGAACGCCACAGAGAGAAAATCCACATTAATTCACCTGTCTGTGCCGTCCAATGACACGCTGTCCTGTCCCAGTGAACCTGGAGACCTCTGTCCCAAATTCAAATCAGCACACAACAGAGCAACTTCCTGCTCACCTGAAACACACACACACACACACACACACACATCGCATGTTTCTGATCTGATGTGATTCTGAATGTTTTCTGGATATTGTCTGGATGTTTCTGAATGTTTTCTGGAAGTTTCTGAATGTTTCTGAATGTTTCTTGATGTTTCTGGGTGTTTTCTGAATGTTTTCTGGAAGTTTCTGAATGTTTCTGAATGTTTCTGAATGTTTCTTGATGTTTCTGGGTGTTTTCTGAATGTTTTCTGGATGTTGTCTGGATGTTTCTGAATGTTTCTTCTCCCCTCTTTGTTTCAGCGGTCACATCTTTAAGTCGATAAATTCTTCTTGGTGTTCTTGTTTTCCGTCTTGGGTTACGTAACCTCCCGGCTGCATTGTTCAGGATCAGAACCGTCCAGCTCCTTCTGGGTGTGTTTTTCGTGGCTCTGGTTGCAAACATTCCTCTCATCTGTCGCGGCGCCCTCTTTTTAATAAAGAGACAGAAACAGGAGAAGTGACTCTCCCTCCACCTCCTCCTCCTCCTCCTTCACCTCCCTCTTGTTCCTCCGGAGTGGTTTTACCCTCGAGGCCTGAGCTCGTCCTCTCCTCTGCCTCCCCTCGCAGTCCTCGGCCTTTTAATCATGAGGAGATTTCTTCTGCCGGGCCTCGGGCTCAGAGCAGCTTAAACTCTCTGTTTTCATGTGAACCAGGCCAAGCTGCCGCGGCTCCGTGATGTGTTCATGTTCACTGATTAATGTTCTTTGATTATCTCTGTTACTGACTCCTTCTTGTTTTATTGGTCTCCTGTGGGCCGTAAGAGCCGCCCGGCGTGAGCCAAGCACCTGGAAGTAAAAGCGATGACTCGTTGCCGTGTCGTCGTATTTTGGTGTGTTTGAATCTCTGCAGGTTTAAACAGAGTCGAGCCTTACGTGACCTCTGACCCCCCACAGAGACACCTCCAGCCTCAGCTTTGTGTGCATCTGAATGGGCATTCATGAGAGAGCCGAGCCGGCACAGCAGAGCAGGTTTTAGCATTTTAGTGGATTGTGTCACTGCCCTCACATTCCTGTGCATTCAAGTGTGGAGGGAGCGGGAAGGCGGGGGTTAACCAGCAGGACAGGTAGAGGGGGGCAGGGAGGCGATCAGGTTCAGTCTGCAGCAGAACAAACCCAAAGTGTGATCGGACAAATCTGAACCAGCTGTGCTGAAATCTGCTCTGAGTTTAGAGTTTAGGTCAAACTGCAACTCCCAGAATACATCTGAGTCACATCTTTCACTGAAGCTCCTCCAAATCCCAGAAGTCAGTTTGTCAAACAGGAAATGTTTAAATATGACAAACAAATTTTAAAAACCTCCAAACAAAGACAGAACAACTCTCACAGCTTTAGCCTAACTGAATCTGCTGTTAGCAGGCAACAGAACCGGGCTCAGCAGCTGGACCGGACCGGGATTCAAGGTTTCTTCTTCTTAAAGGAAGTTTTCCTTCTCGTGATGTCGTGACTAGCTCAGTTGTTGTCCTTCCTTCAGTCTCTGGTGGATCTTCAGTCTTTGGTCGTTCTCGGCAGTTTGGTTTCAGGTTGTTCTCCAGGTGTCGCGTTGACTCTCAAATGTTTGATGGAAATGTTTCCGAGCCAGCTCAGATTATTTCTCACGTGTGTTCATGGCGTGTTGGCGTGTTGGCGTGTCACTTCCCCGAGCGTCTCGCTTTGTTTCCATCAGATCAGATCTGGAGCTCGCTGCTCGTCACTTAGTGGTCGTTGCCATCAGCTGGTCTGTTGTCTCTCTTGTGTCTGGTTTGTTCTCGCCGACCCACCTGGACAAATAAAGGTTGTGAGACGTGAACGAGGCTCAGTTTGACGTGGGATTATCTTTGTACTGTTAATCCAGTTAATCCGAGTAAAGATCGGAGCCCCGGCTGTCTGTGCGCTCGTTATTGTTTTTATTATTTGTTGTAGCGAGTCTTCAAATATTGTTTCAGTTTCTCATTAAAACTTTGTTTGGCTGCAGATACATTTTGAATCCACGTCCAGCTGCTCATTCATCAACTGTTCATCGCGATTTATGATCAACGCCACGAGTCCACAATCAAGATGGGTCGGGTCGGGTCGGGTCGGATCAACTTTGGACGTTCACACCTTCAGCAGACGTTCGTGTCCTGTGGCGGCTTTTAGTTTGACCTTGGCTGCTTCTTCTCGTCTCCATGAGTCTCCAAAGTCGACCAATCAGAGGAGAGTTAACCGTGCAGAGGACTACCGAATAAAAGAAGAAGAAGAAGAGCTGAGTGTTTGTGAGCACGTGCAGAGACGAACCTGTCGGCTCAAAGAGGGTTCAGTTTGAGCAATTACTTCCTCCTCGTCTCCTCTCCTCGTCTCCTCTCCTCATCTCCTCTCCTCATCTCCTCTCCTCATCTCCTCCTCCTCGTCTCCTCCTCCTCTCCTCCTCGTCTCCTCTCCTCGTCTCCTCCTCCTCTCCTCTCCTCCTCGTCTCCTCTCCTCGTCTCCTCCTCCTCTCCTCTCCTCCTCGTCTCCTCTCCTCGTCTCCTCTCCTCATCTCCTCTCCTCGTCTCCTCTCCTCGTCTCCTCCTCCTCTCCTCTCCTCCTCCTCTCCTCTCCTCCTCGTCTCCTCTCCTCGTCTCCTCCTCCTCTCCTCTCCTCCTCGTCTCCTCCTCGTCTCCTCTCCTCTCCTCCTCCTCTCCTCTCCTCGTCTCCTCCTCCTCTCCTCTCCTCCTCGTCTCCTCTCCTCGTCTCCTCTCCTCGTCTCCTCCTCCTCTCCTCTCCTCCTCCTCTCCTCTCCTCCTCGTCTCCTCTCCTCGTCTCCTCCTCCTCTCCTCTCCTCCTCGTCTCCTCCTCGTCTCCTCTCCTCTCCTCCTCCTCTCCTCTCCTCCTCGTCTCCTCCTCGTCTCCTCTCCTCGTCTCTTCCTCCTCTCCTCTCCTCCTCGTCTCCTCTCCTCGTCTCCTCTCCTCGTCTCCTCTCCTCGTCTCCTCCTCCTCTCCTCTCCTCCTCGTCTCCTCCTCCCCTCCTCTCCTCCTCGTCTCCTCTCCTCGTCTCCTCCTCCTCGTCTCCTCTCCTCATCTCCTCCTCGTCTCCTCTCCTCCTCGTCTCCTCTCCTCGTCTCCTCCTCCTCTCCTCTCCTCCTCGTCTCCTCCTCGTCTCCTCCTCCTCGTCTCCTCTCCTCGTCTCCTCCTCGTCTCCTCTCCTCGTCTCCTCCTCCTCTCCTCTCCTCCTTGTCTCCTCTCCTCGTCTCCTCCTCCTCTCCTCTCCTCCTCGTCTCCTTTCCTCCTCTCCTCCTCGTCTCCTCTCCTCCTCTCCTCCTCGTCTCCTCCTCCTCTCCTCTCCTCCTCGTCTCCTCTCCTCCTCTCCTCCTCGTCTCCTCTCCTCCTCTCACTCATGCCTCCTCACCTCCTCCTCTTCTCTGCTTCTCTCACTCAGGCCTCCTCACCTCCTCGTCTCCTCTCCTCCTCTCCTCCTCTCCTCGTCTCCTCGTCTCACTCAGGCCTCCTCTCCTCCTCGTCTCCTCTCCTCCTCTCCTCCTCGTCTCCTCTCCTCCTCTCCTCCTCTCCTCCTCGTCTCCTCTCCTCCTCGTCTCCTCTCCTCCTCTCCTCCTCGTCTCCTCTCCTCCTCTCACTCAGGCCTCCTCTCCTCCTCGTCTCCTCTCCTCCTCCTCTCCTCCTCCTCTCACTCAGGCCTCCTCTCCTCCTCGTCTCCTCTCCCCGTCTCACTCAGGCCTCCTCTCCTCCTTTCCTCCTCTCCTCCTCCTCTCCTCTCCCCGTCTCACTCAGGCCTCCTCTCCTCCTTTCCTCCTCATCTCCTCGTCTCCTCTCCTCCTCTCACTCAGGCCTCCTCTCCTCCTCCTCTCCTCCTCCTCTCACTCAGGCCTCTTCGTCTCCTCTCCTCTTCTCCTCCTCCTCTCCTCTCCCCGTCTCACTCAGGCCTCCTCTCCTCCTCGTCTCCTCTCCTCCTTTCCTCCTCTCCTCCTCGTCTCCTCTCCTCCTCTCACTCAGGCCTCTCCTCCTCCTCCTCTCCTCCTCTCACTCAGGCCTCCTCTCCTCCTCGTCTCCTCTCCTCCTCTCCTTGTCTCCTCTCTTCTTCTCCTCCTCTCCTCCTCCTCTCACTCAGGCCTCTTCGTCTCCTCTCCTCCTCCTCTCCTCCTCTCACTCAGACCTCCTCCCCTCCTCGTCTCCTCGTCTCACTCAGGCCTCCTCTCCTCCTCGTCTCCTCTCCTCCTCTCACTCAGGCCTCCTCTCCTCCTCATCTCCTCTCCTCCTCTCCTCCTCTCACTCAGGCCTCCTCTCCTCCTCCTCTCCTCTCCCCGTCTCATTCAGGCCTCCTCTCCTCCTCGTCTCCTCTCCTCCTTTCCTCCTCTCCTCCTCGTCTCCTCTCCTCCTCTCACTCAGGCCTCCTCCCCTCCTCATCTCCTCGTTTCACTCAGGCCTCCTCTCCTCCTCGTCTCCTCTCCTCCTCTCCTTGTCTCCTCTCCTCCTCTCCTCCTCCTCTCACTCAGGCCTCCTCCCCTCCTCTCCTCTCCTCCTCTTCTCACTCAGGCCTCTTTGTCTCCTCTCCTCCTCTCCTTGTCTCCTCTCCTCCTCTCCTCCTCCTCTCACTAAGGCCTCCTCCCTTCCTCTCCTCTCCTCTCACTCAGGCCTCCTCCCCTCCTCTCCTCTCCTCCTCTTCTCATTCAGGCCTCCTCGTCTCCTCTCCTCCTCTCCTTGTCTCCTCTCCTCCTCCTCTCACTCAGGCCTCCTCGTCTCCTCTCCTCCTCTCCTCCTCCTCTCCTTGTCTCCTCTCCTCCTCTCACTCAGGCCTCCTCTCCTCCTCGTCTCCTCTCCTCCTGTCCTCCTCGTCTCCTCTCCTCCTCTCCTCCTCCTCATCCCCTCCTCTCACTCAGGCCTCCTCGTCTCCTCTCCTCCTCTCCTCCTCCTCTCCTCGTCTCCTCTCCTCCTCTCCTTGTCTCCTCTCCTCCTCCTCTCACTCAGGCCTCCTCGTCTCCTTGTCTCCTCCTCTCCTCTCCTCCCCTCTCCTCCTCTCCTCCTCGTCTCCTCTCCTCCTCTCCTCCTCCTCTCACTCAGGCCTCCTCTCACTCAGGCCTCCTCGTCTCCTCTCCTCCTCTCCTCCTCCTCTCCTCCTCTCCTCGTCTCCTCTCCTCCTCTCCTTGTCTCCTCTCCTCCTCCTCTCACTCAGGCCTCCTCGTCTCCTTGTCTCCTCCCCTCCTCTCCTCTCCTCCTCTTCTCACTCAGGCCTCTTTGTCTCCTCTCCTCCTCTCCTTGTCTCCTCTCCTCCTCTCCTCCTCCTCTCACTCAGGCCTCCTCCTCTCCTTGTCTCCTCTCCTCCTCCTCTCACTCAGGCCTCCTCCCCTCCTCTCCTCTCCTCCTCTTCTCACTCAGGCCTCTTCGTCTCCTCTCCTCCTCTCCTCCTCCTCTCACTCAGGCCTCCTCCCCTCCTCTCCTCTCCTCCTCCTCTCACTCAGGCCTCCTCCCCTCCTCTCCTCTCCTCCTCTTCTCATTCAGGCCTCTTCGTCTCCTCTCCTCCTCCCCTCCTCGTCTCCTCGTCTCACTCAGGCCTCCTCTCCTCCTCCTCTCCTCCTCCTCTCACTCAGGCCTCCTCCCCTCCTCATCTCCTCGTCTCACTCAGGCCTCCTTGTCTCCTTGTCTCTTCTCCTCGTCTCCTCTCCTCCTCTCCTTGTCTCCTCTCTTCTTCTCCTCCTCTCCTCCTCCTCTCACTCAGGCCTCCTCGTCTCCTCTCTTCTTCTCCTCCTCTCCTCCTCCTCTCACTCAGGCCTCCTCGTCTCCTCTCCTCCTCTCCTCCTCTCCTCCTCTCCTTGTCTCCTCTCCTCCTCTCACTCAGGCCTCCTCTCCTCCTCGTCTCCTCTCCTCCTCTCCTCCTCGTCTCCTCTCCTCCTCTCCTCCTCCTCTCACTCAGGCCTCCTCCCCTCCTCATCTCCTCGTCTCACTCAGGCCTCCTTGTCTCCTTGTCTCTTCTCCTCGTCTCCTCTCCTCCTCTCCTTGTCTCCTCTCCTCCTCTCCTTGTCTCCTCTCCTCCTCCTCTCACTCAGGCCTCCTCGTCTCCTTGTCTCCTCTCCTCCTCCTCTCACTCAGGCCTCCTCTCACTCAGGCCTCCTCGTCTCCTCTCCTCCTCTCCTCCTCCTCTCCTTGTCTCCTCTCCTCCTCTCCTTGTCTCCTCTCCTCCTCCTCTCACTCAGGCCTCCTCGTCTCCTTGTCTCCTCCTCTCCTCTCCTCTCCTCCCCTCTCCTCCTCCTCTCACTCAGGCCTCCTCGTCTCCTTGTCTCCTCTCCTCCTCCTCTCACTCAGGCCTCCTCTCACTCAGGCCTCCTCGTCTCCTCTCCTCCTCTCCTCCTCCTCTCCTCGTCTCCTCTCCTCCTCTCCTTGTCTCCTCTCCTCCTCCTCTCACTCAGGCCTCCTCGTCTCCTTGTCTCCTCTCCTCCTCCTCTCACTCAGGCCTCCTCGTCTCCTTGTCTCCTCTCCTCCTCCTCTCACTCAGGCCTCCTCTCACTCAGGCCTCCTCGTCTCCTCTCCTCCTCTCCTCCTCCTCTCCTCGTCTCCTCTCCTCCTCTCCTTGTCTCCTCTCCTCCTCCTCTCACTCAGGCCTCCTCCTCTCCTTGTCTCCTCTCCTCCTCCTCTCACTCAGGCCTCCTCGTCTCCTCGTCTCCTCTCCTCCTCCTCTCACTCAGGCCTCCTCTCACTCAGGCCTCCTCGTCTCCTCTCCTCCTCTCCTCCTCCTCTCCTCGTCTCCTCTCCTCCTCTCCTTGTCTCCTCTCCTCCTCCTCTCACTCAGGCCTCCTCGTCTCCTTGTCTCCTCCTCTCCTCTCCTCTCCTCCCCTCTCCTCCTCGTCTCCTCGTCTCCTCTGAACCAACACAAACCTCATCAGATCATCAGAACCATGTGGTTCCGAGCATTGCGTGTCTCGGGCGGTTCTGTTGTGACCACGAAACATTTCTGAGGTCGTCTGCAGAGCGTCAGCCGGGTCGGTTCTGTTCTGCAGTGAAACATCAGCGTGGACGCCTCGTCGGGTTTGAGCTGTGGTCGAAATGTTTACCTCCACCCACCTCCTCCACCCTCCAACCCTCCATCACATGTTGATTATTCAGTAGAAACATGGCGTGAACAGACCGTGCGGGTTCTGGACTGTGACAGAACAGAACCGAGCTGGGCCGGGGGGGCTGAAGGGGGCCGGGGGTTCTGAGTGGTCTCACCTTTGTTCAGTGTGTTCGGGCCTGTTAGAAACTCGAGGACGGAGCATGTGGTTCTGATTGAACTTCATCTGGATCCAGTACAGACGATTACAGAGAGCGTGCAGTCTGAATGTAATCTGATTACTTAAAGTAACTGTAATCAGAGCGTACTCTCTAATTTAACTGACCCCGCCCCCCCAACACAAACAAACACACCCAGAACAGAAGAAGAAGAAAAACAAGACGAGCGGCGCCCTCTGGTGTCCGACTGAAGATCACAGCCTGAGGTCACGTGTCCGTGTTTCCTCTGCTGTTCATTCATATTAATTATTTGTTATACTTTATAATATTTTTAACCTCATTTAATATATTAAATATATTTTATGTTCAAAGAAATCAGATCCGATCAGAGACTCTGGATCCTGGTTCTGATCTAGTTCTGTGTTTAGTCAGTCAGACCCTGATGGTCCTCTCTGCAGTGTTTTAACTACTGGTGACTCTATGTGTGTGTGTGTGTGTGTGTGTGTGTGTGTGTGTGTGTGTGTGTGTGTTGTTCTGTTGGTGTTGCAGTGGCGCCCTCTGGTGGTGATGCAGTGACGTCACAGACAAAAGCGGAGTCACGTTTCACTTCGATGAACACGGATCATCTTCATCATCATCTTCATCATCATCTTCATCATCAGAACGATGTGAAAATAATTTCCCATCAAACATTTTGAATCTTTAGACTGAAAATATTTTTTTTGATAATGAGAGAAAATTAAAAAGAACTGATAGGACGAAAAACAGGAAGTGACAAAGCAATGTTTACGTTCAGGAGAGGTGATGACAGGTGAGCAGGAAGTCAGGTGACGTGATGTCAGAGGTCAGGGTGCCTCAAGATAACCAAATGTTTTGTTTTTTTTCCCAAAACTTTATTTCACATCCATCCAATTTCAATTAGCCGAACATTTCTATTTGAAATACACGTCAATTTACAAAACTCAGTTGAGGAAACATTTGCTTGCATTTGAAACACTACGAGCTTACAGCACCTTAACAACATAAAATAAATCAAAATAATCACAGGGGTTGACATTTCAACAAAAGTGCTTTAAGCGTGTTAAAAGAACACAGGACTTAAAAAACAAGAGACTTTCACATTGTTTCACAGAATTCAGTTATAGACTGATTTTCTTCCGATAATACCTTTAGAGATGTTATATAGTTTTTAATTTCATTTTTAAAACAGTTTATGGTGGGTTTGCTGTTTTTCCATTTATTCTTGTGTATATGATTTCTTCCCATAATAAGAATTATGTTCACCATTCTGGATACCTTTTTTGACAGACCGTCCAAATAAATCATCACTTGAAATTTGTTAAACAAACAATTGTTAATCTCAATATTTAACCATCTGTACACATCTTTCCAAAACATCATTGTGACCGAACAAGAGAAGAATAAGTGTTCAATTGTTTCATGTTCTGCCATACAGAAAACACATAGACTTACTTCAAAATTGAACCTTTTCCTTAGAGTTTCAGCAGCAGGATAAAAATTGTTTATTAATTTGAACTGCATTTCTTTTACCTTGGGTGAAATTGGCCATTTAAGATAACTACAATAAGTCTTTGTTAGTGTCGCTTCATTATCTGTTATCTTTATTTTCGTTGACTTTTTGATATCATGGAAAAGCTTTTCTTTAAACATACTTCCATGTACTTTGTTGTTACATTTCCTTTCACCAAGTTTCAATTCACCGATTTTTAAATCGGGCAGTTTAACAGACACATTTGAGGTTATGAGGATATTTTTAATCATGTATTTTAAGGGAAGTGGAATAGCTCTACTGATTTGGTTAAATTCTCTATCAGAGCATTTTAAACTAAACTTTTGTACAAATGAATTAAACTGTAATAAATTGCCATTTACATCCATGAAGTCAGTAATATATATAACCTTTTTATCATACCATTCTTGTTTAAATAAAGTCTTCCTGTTAATTGATATGGTTCTATTATTCCACAAGGTGGAGCTATGTGGCGTGAAGTTGTGAGTGAACATCATTTTCCAGTAGAGCAGTATTTGTTTATGGAAGTCAGACAATTTGATTGGTAGTTTAGTTATTTCAAAGTCACACTTTAACAAAAATTCTAATCCTCCAACCTTTTTGAAAAGATATTTTGGTATGTGGAACCATGTGGAATCAGGTTGTGCCAAATAAGCTTTTATCCAGTTCAACTTTAAGACACCTGTCATGGATTCAAAATCAGCAGCTTTTAACCCACCGTGTTTATATTCTTTAACCATCACAGATTTTTTAAGGTAGTGGGTCTTATTTTTCCATATGAAATTAAAAATGATGGAATTTATCTTTTTAATCATTTGGGGAGGAACATAAAGAGATTGACAAGGATATACTAGTTTTGATAAACCTTCTGCTTTTGTCAATAAGATTCTGCCAAGAATAGAGAGATCTCTCATAAGCCAGTGGTTGAGAGATTTTTTCATACTATCTACTTTCCCTTCAATGTTTAGTTGTTCTCTCTTATTTTTATCTTTAGACATTATTAAACCTAGGTATTTTAATTCAGTTTTGACAGGAATGGAGCTTATATTTGTCTCAGCACACGGGTGAAGAGATAGTATTTCACATTTTTTCAAGTTTAGGCATAGCCCTGAAGCTCTGGAAAAGATTGATATTATATCCAAGGCTTTTTTAATTAAAGATTTATCCTTTAGGAAGATTACTGTGTCGTCAGCAAATTGACTTATTCGATATTTATAATCGAAAATGTTAATTCCTTTAATTTGAGGGTGATTTACAATTAGATATGCTAGCATTTGTGTACATAAAATAAACAATTTTGGCGAAATAGGACAACCTTGTCTGATTCCACGTAAAATCTTGATTTTGGGTGTCATTCCAGGGTTGAGGGAGATGTAACTGTAAATATCATTATAAAACATTTTTATGATCTTGCAGAATCCTTTTCCAAATCCGAGTTTTTTGAGCACCGTAAACATAAAATCATGTTCCACAGTGTCGAATGCTTTGAAAAAATCTATGAATAATACAAGACCATCTGATAGAATGAATGATTGGTAATCAATCATATCCAGAATCAGTCGAATATGGTTGTGAATATATCTTCCCTTTATAAAAGCTGACTGATATTCTTCTACAAGTTTTCCAATTACATGCTTTAAGCGATTTGCATAAACTAAAGCAAGTAGTTTATAATCATTGCATAGTAAGGTTATTGATCTCCAGTTGTCTAGCCTCAACAAGTCTTTTTTATGTTTTGGTAATAAGGTTATCAAACCTGTTTTCATAGTAGGGGACAAACATCCTTTCTGAATACATTCCAAAAAAGCGTTATATAGTAATTTTTTGATATCTGCCCAAAAATGTTTCAGGAATTCAGATGTTAAACCATCAATCCCTAGTGATTTACCGTTTTTCATTTGTTTTAATGCATTTTCAATTTCTATTACAGTTAATCCTTCTTCAAGTATATGTTTGTCTTCCGCATCCAGTTTTTTTATGTCTTTCTTGATCGATTTTTTTCAAATAAAATGTCACAATCTGATTTATTAAATTTTGACTTATATAAGTTGCAATAAAAGAGACAGATTTCGTCCTGGACTAATTTCTGATCTTCAATTATAATATAATTTGTCATAAGCTTACTCATTTTTTTCATAGTCTGTCTTTGTTTTTCAAGTCCAAAGAAATATGTTGAACTTTTTTCACCCTTTTCGATCCATCTAGCTCTTGATCGAATATAAGCTCAATTTGCCTTTGCTGTGTACATGTCATCTAGTTGGGATTGTAATGACTTTAATTCAGTAATGTTGTCTAAGGATAATTGTGTATTACTTGTTAATGAATTGATTTTGTCCATTAGACCCTTTTGCTTTTGTATCCTTATACGTGACAGTTTTTTACCTGTGTCAATTGCTATTTGTTTGGTCTTAAACTTAAACCATTCCCATTTACTGATGTCACTCATGTCTAACTTTTCAACCTCCAAGATAAGAAACTTCACCTGATCACAAAATTCAACATTTTGTAAGAAATCATTGTTAAACTTCCAAATATTTGGAGAATTTGGATGTTGCTTGGATGTTAATAAGTTTAGACTAATCATGCAATGGTCTGTGAGTAGAGAGGCTGATATTTTACAATCTGAAATATCATTGCATAACTCACACGAAATCAGCCAGTAATCTAGTCTTGAACATTGACCGTTTCCTGCAGAGTTATACCATGTATACTGAACTGATATTGGATTTGATGTTCTCCAGTAATCAATTACATGTGTTGTTGTACATAAAGACAGTATAGTTTTGTTGTATACAGGTTGAGAATTCCTATGAGGAAATCTGTCTAACCATGAATCTGGGGCTATATTATGATCTCCTCCCATTATCACTTTATCTGAATTGTATGTTGTTTTCCATTCATTTATAAGTTGGCTTAATTTTGCATAAAAGTTCATAGTAATTGCTTGGTTGTTAAAGCCATAAACGCATATTAAAATATAACATTTATCATTTATCTCCACTACCACCATTAACCAGTGACCTTCATTATCTTTTTTATGGTCAATTATGCTACCCGGAAATCTATTGAATAATATCATGACTCCTGCTGAGTGTGATGTCCCATGTGCAAAAAAGGCATAATCCCCCCATTGAATTTTCCAGAACTTCTCATCAGTCATAACAGAATGAGTCTCCTGTAAAAAAACACATTGCGATTTTTGATCCTTGCAAAACAAAAAAAAGGCTTTACGCTTTGTAATGTTTTTCAACCCCCTAACATTCAATGACATAAAAGAAATTATGATTGTGTCTAAATGCGCTTAACTTTGCTTTTTTTCTTTTTTTCTATGCAGGAATGAACATGTCCTTAATAACATCATATCAGAAAACCATTTTACTGAATTTTGCTCTGTATAATCAGAAGTTGCCTGAATATTTGCTTACTAAGCAGCAGTTAAGGGTCAACTCTGCGTCCATCGATGAGTGCATATCCTTCTCTTAGAGAGGCCTTCTTTCCGTTTCGTCTGGCTTCTTGCACCTTGGGCCACAGCTTAGCGCGGGCCTCACGTCCTCCTTGAACTGAATGTTCATCTCTTTACATACTCTTGCCTCTCTTGATCTCTTCCATACTTCATACAAGCAAGTATGAACATACAAGTGTCATACTGGATGATTACAGGTCTGGGCATCTTGTTGGTAGCTGTATCGTTCTTCTTTCCCAAGCGGTGCACTGTGTCTACTGACTCACGGAGTTTCTCCACTGACAGCGGGATTACTCTTGTAAGGATGCCGATCACAGTCTCTCTTGTATTCTCCTTGTCTTTTTCAGGAAGGCCCATCAATCTAAGATCCCACCTTCTCTTATATCTGGGTTGTTCCAAACAAATCTGCTTCAGTGAGACATTTTCTTTTTTCAACATCATTTCTTCTTTCATTTTTCTTATTTCTTCCTTATTTTCTCTCACTGCTTGTGTGTTAGCTTCGACTTTCAAAGGTTTTCAGTCTGTCATCTTGTTCATCAAATCTCTTTATCAAAGCTTGAATTGCATTAAAGATGGCTTCATTTGTAATCTCATTTGGTTTTTCTCGTCTTGATTCCTTGGTTTAATTTTTTTGGGATTTGGGCTGGGCAGTGGTGTGTGGTTATGAAGCATTTTCCGGTTTTCTTCCTCCATCTCCTCTATTTCTTCAAGTTCCTCTTCATCACATGCCTCTCGCAGGGCCATCAGGTTGTAGTTGTGGTCTGTTAGCGCTGGAGCTTTAGCCGCTTTGCTAATGTTGGCCATCTCGTTCACGTTGTAGAACAGAGCAAAAGTGGTCAGCCTCGAAAAAAACAAAACTCTGTGGGGCTCAGGAGTTGTTCATGCAATTCTTTTGTGCAGTTGGCTTTCTCTTTTTCTTTTTTTTCCCCTTACCCTTACGTCAAAGGATAACTGTCTAGGACGGTTTCAAAACTTTAATAACAGAGCCTGCGAAAAAAATGCTGCCGCTCACTCCACCATCTTCTGCGCCTCTCCCAAGATGACCAAATGTTAACCAAACGTTGTTTAATTTACTCGTCCTCCATCTTTGTAGTTTTTTCTTGATGAAACGTAGACAAACTGTTCTGAGCAGATTAAAGTGATGTTACGTAACGTGAACACAAACATGAATTTTTATCATCCTCCATTTCCTAATCATCCCTGTGCGCGGTCTGCATGGCGTGCTCTGTGACACGGCCTGGTGGCGTGGACAGTGTGCTCGGCGTCGTGCAGCCTCTGAGGCCTGTAAACTGTCAGGTTGTAATAAAGATCAGGATGTCCTGCAGCTGTCGGAGCGACTGCGGTCAGTCCAAAAACAGATTACAGACGTTTAATCCCGGATCATCTCTGCTCGAGAAGCTGCAGCAGAAAGTAAGGAAGAGCTCACTGCTGGTCGCCATGACAACTGGACGACAAAGAGATGATGAATGAACAAGTCTCAGACCGTGAATGAGCTGCGACGCCTCATTCATCCATGAAGTCACTGACAGATGTAATCTGACCTTTGACCCTCCTGAAGATGACGAAACAAAGATTTTATTTTTAATATTTCTGAAATCTTTTTATGTGACGTGACGCAAACTCAGAGATTACAAGATGGATTTCTTCATAATACTGTGGAGATTAAATAATCCCCCATCATCTCGTAAACTCTGACCTCCATTTTGTTTTCTCTTTATTTCCTTTAGTGGAAAAAAAAACAGTTTTACAGAGAAACACTAAAAAAAATTTTTTAAATCACAAAAAACTAAAAAGCTTAAAATGACAGCTTTTACAGATAATGTCTGTAATTTTACAGAGTTTTGTTTACAGACAACTAATAAAAATGAATATGGAGTTTGAGTGTAAAGGCACACATCCATGTAAAACTTAAGATTTACCTTAAAATTACAGGAAAAATGTTAAATTACAGTTAAAGTCTGTAATCTATCAGATATTTGTTTGTTCAGGAAAAAAACAGAAAACAACTGTAAAAAGTTATTCTTCATAAATTTTTATGATTTTCTTTACAGTGTTTGACTTTCATGACGTGTTTTTATGACCTGGACGTCACGGAGTGGACCGAGGTTCAAACATCTTTAAACTGTGACACTGGAGGTTCAGACAGGGACCACCGACCCGATTCTGGACCCGGTTCTGGTTCTGTGAGAACGCCTCAGTTAGTTTGAACCAACAGGAGTTCCTGTATGTTGCTGTGTGTTGCTGTGTGTTGCTGTGTGTTCATATTGTGTTGCTGTGTTCATGTTGTGTTGCTGTGTGTTGCTGTGTGTTCATGTTGTGTTGCTGTGTGTTGTTGTGTTGCTGTATGTTGATGTTGTGTTGCTGTGTTCATGTTGTGTTGCTGTGTGTTGCTGTGTGTTCATATTGTGTTGCTGTGTGTTCATGTTGTGTTGCTGTGTGTTCATATTGTGTTGCTGTGTGTTCATGTTGTGTTGCTGTGTGTTCATGTTGTGTTGCTGTGTTCATGTTGTGTTGCTGTGTGTTGCTGTGTGTTCATGTTGTTTTGCTGTGTGTTCATGTTGTGTTGCTGTGTGTTGCTGTGTGTTCATGTTGTGTTGCTGTGTGTTCATGTTGTGTTGCTGTGTGTTGCTGTGTGTTCATGTTGTTTTGCTGTGTGTTGCTGCGTTGCTGTGTGTTCATGTTGTGTTGCTGCATTGCTGTGTGTTGCTGTGTGTTCATATTGTGTTGCTGTGTGTTCATGTTGTGTTGCTGTGTGTTGCTGTGTGTTGATGTTGTGTTGCTGTGTTGCTGTGTGTTGATGTTGTGTTGCTTTGTGTTGCTGTGTGTTCATGTTGTGTTGCTTTGTGTTGCTGTGTGTTCATGTTGTGTTGCTGTGTTGCTGTGTGTTCATGTCGTGTTTCTGTGTGTTGCTTTGTGTTCATGTCATGTTTCTGTGTGTTGCTGTGTGTTCATGTCGTGTTGTTGTGTTGCTGTGTTGCTGTGTGTTGCGTGTTCGTGTTGTGTTGCTGTGTGTTCATGTTGTGTTGCTGTGTGTTCATGTTGTGTTGCTGTGAGTTCATGTTGTGTTGATGTGTGTTGCTGTGTGTTCATGTTGTGTTGCTTTGTGTTGCTGTGTGTTCATGTTGTGTTGCTGTGTGTTCATGTTGTGTTGCTGTGTGTTGCTGTGTGTTCATGTTGTGTTGGTATGTGTTGCTGTGTTGCTGCGTGTTCATGTTGTTTTGCTGTGTGTTGCTGCGTTGCTGTGTGTTCATGTTGTGTTGCTGCATTGCTGTGTGTTGCTGTGTGTTCATGTTGTGTTGCTGTGTGTTCATATTGTGTTGCTGTGTGTTCATGTTGTGTTGCTGTGTGTTGCTGTGTGTTCATGTTGTGTTGCTGTGTGTTCATGTTGTGTTGCTGTGTGTTCATGTTGTGTTGCTGTGTGTTCATGTTGTGTTGCTTTGTGTTGCTGTGTGTTCATGTTGTGTTGCTGTGTGTTCATGTTGTGTTGCTGTGTGTTCATGTTGTGTTGCTTTGTGTTCATGTCGTGTTGCTGTGTGTTCATGTTGTGTTGCTTTGTGTTCATGTCGTGTTTGTGTGTTGCTGTGTGTTCATGTTGTGTTGCTGTGTTGCTGTGTGTTGCGTGTTCATGTTGTGTTTCTGTGTTGCTGTGTGTTCATGTTGTGTTGCTGTGTGTTCATGTTGTGTTGCTGTGTTGCTGTGTGTTCATGTTGTGTTGCTGTGTGTTGCTGTGTTGCTGCGTGTTCATGTTGTGTTGCTGTGTGTTGCTGTGTGTTGATGTTGTGTTGCTGTACTGCTGTGTGTTCATGTTGTGTTGCTGTGTGTTGCTGTGTGTTCATGTTGTGTTGCTGTGTGTTTCTGTGTGTTGCTGTGTGTTGATGTTGTGTTGCTGTGTGTTGCTGTGTGTTGATGTTGTGTTGCTGTGTTGCTGTGTGTTCATGTTGTGTTGCTTTGTGTTGCTGTGTGTTCATGTTGTGTTGCTGTGTGTTGCTGTGTGTTGCTGTGTGTTCATGTTGTGTTGCTGTGTGTTGCTGTGTGTTCATGTTGTGTTGCTGTGTGTTCATGTTGTGTTGCTGTGTGTTCATGTTGTGTTGCTGTGTGTTGCTGTGTGTTGATGTTGTGTTGCTGTGTGTTGCTGTGTGTTCATGTTGTGTTTCTGTGTGTTGCTGTGTGTTCATGTTGTGTTGCTGTGCTGCTGTGTGTTCATGTTGTGTTGCTGTGTGTTCATGTTGTGTTGCTGTGTGTTCATGTTGTGTTGCTGTGCTGCTGTGTGTTCATGTTGTGTTGCTGTGCTGCTGTGTGTTCATGTTGTGTTGCTGTGTGTTCATGTTGTGTTGCTGTGCTGCTGTGTGTTCATGTTGTGTTGCTGTGTGTTGCTGTGTGTTCATGTTTGGTTGCTGTATTGCTCTGTGTTGATGTATCTGCTCAGAGGTCGTGGAGGTGAAGTCAGATTATATCCCGTCATCCTCTCTTAATCTGACCAAATGGAAGCTGCAGAGCTTCGACATAAATCCGTCTTTTAAGAGATCATCAGGACAGAAAGTCGCTGATTGCTTCTCTGTTTGTCTCAGAGACTGAAGCTTGTCACGTCATCTGATTTTTAGTTTCACAAAGAGAGATTCAGTTTGAAGTGACGGCCGGATGCTTCATGGATCTTTATTAAAATAGCTCAGCCTGGTTTGTTTCAGATGAACTGAACGCAGACACAGAGGAAACATTATCTTCACCATGTTCGCCAGCCGAGGAGCGAGCGGAGGAGGCAAAGGAGGGAAGTACTCTGTGGAGGATCTTTACGGCTTCAGCAAGAAGCCCAAAGCTTCGTCCTCCTCGGGAAGCATCGTCACCAAATCTGGAGCCCGGAGCAGCAAGACCTCGGACCAGAGGACCGAGTCCGAGGCGCTGGCCTCTCAGATCCTGGAGGCGGCCCACAGGCTGGTGGAGCGACGCCGGCTGGAGCTCTACCTGAGAGAATGTGGCCTCTCATTGGCCGAGTGCGAGGCCGAGCGCTCAGCGATGACTTACAGGTGAGAGGAGGGGAGGGGGACAGGTGCAGGGGGGTGGGAGGACAGGTAGGAAGATAAAGGTTTAAATCTCAGACACATCACATCATATTTATATTAGATATTTATATTTCTCTGAGTTCTGAGTCTATTTCTGCGAATATCGGAGTATTTCTGCATATTCTGAGAGTATCAGTGTATTTATATCTCTGAGGTGGACCGCAGACGTCGTTTAGTCTCTCTCCGCTGAATAAAGATGAAACATATTGTTTTCAGCAGTGACCCAGAAAATCAAACTGAAACGTTTGATCAGATTCAGACTGAAGAAACGTTCAAATGTCTGATGTTCATGAAGAAACATGAAGGAAACATAAAGGAAACATGAAGGAAACATAAAGGAAACATGAAGGAAACATGAAGGAAGCATGAAGGAAGCATAAAGGAAACATAAAGGAAACATGAAGGAAACATAAAGGAAGCATGACGGAAACATGAAGGAAACATGAAGGAAGCATGAAGTAGGTGTTTAGTTTTTACTGTCACAGACAAAAAGAGACAGTTTGTTTGAATATTTTTAGATTAAATTTATTTTTAATTTAAATGTTTCAAAGACAGAAACATTCATTCACAGTGTCGCTTCATCATTTAAATAAATTGTTCATGTTTTGTGTCTCGTGTTTCATGTCTCGTGTTTCACGTTTCGTGTTTCGTGTCTCATGTTTCGTGTCTCATGTTTCATGTTTCGTGTCTCATGTTTCATGTCTTGTGTTTCATGTCTCATGTTTCATGTTTCGTGTTTCATGTCTCATGTTTCATGTCTCATGTCTCATGTTTCGTGTTTCGTGTCTCGTGTTTCGTGTCTCATGTTTCATGTTTCATGTCTCGTGTTTCATGTCTCATGTTTCGTGTTTCGTGTTTCATGTCTCATGTTTCATGTTTCATGTTTCGTGTCTCATCTTATGTTTCATGTTTCGTGTTTCGTGTCTCGTGTTTTGTGTCTCATGTTTCATGTCTCATGTTTCATGTCTCATGTTTCGTGTTTCATGTTTCATGTCTCGTGTTTCATGTCTCATGTTTCGTGTTTCATGTCTCATGTTTCATGTTTCGTGTTTCATGTTTCGTGTCTCATATTTCATGTTTCATGTTTCGTGTCTCATCTCTCATGTTTCATGTTTCGTGTTTCATGTTTCGTGTTTCATCTCTCATGTTTCGTGACTCATCTCTCATGTTTCATGTTTCGTGTTTCATGTTTCATGTCTCGTGTTTCATGTCTCATGTTTCGTGTTTCATGTCTCATGTTTCATGTTTCATGTCTTGTGTTTCATGTCTCATGTTTCATGTTTCGTGTTTCGTGTCTCGTGTTTCGTGTCTCATGTTTCATGTTTCATGTCTCATGTTTCATGTCTCATGTCTCATGTTTCATGTTTCGTGTTTCGTGTCTCATGTTTCATGTCTCATGTTTCATGTCTCGTGTTTCATGTCTCGTTTCATGTTTCGTGTTTCATGTCTCATGTTTCATGTTTCGTGTTTCATGTTTCGTGTCTCATATTTCATGTTTCATGTTTCGTGTTTCATGTTTCGTGTTTCATCTCATGTTTCGTGACTCATCTCTCATGTTTCATGTCTCGTGTTTCATGTCTCATGTTTCATGTTTCGTGTCTCGTGTTTCGTGTCTCATGTTTCATGTCTCATGTTTCATGTCTCGTGTTTCATCTCTCATGTTTCATGTCTCGTGTTTCATGTCTCATGTTTCATGTCTCGTGTTTCGTGTCTCATGTTTCATGTTTCGTGTCTCATCTCTCATGTTTCATGTCTCATGTTTCATGTTTCGTGTCTCATGTTTCATGTTTCATGTCTCATGTTTCATGTTTCGTGTCTCATGTTTCATGTCTCATGTTTCATGTTTCATGTCTCATGTTTCATGTCTCGTGTTTCGTGTCTCGTGTCTCATGTTTCATGTCTCATGTTTCATGTTTCATGTTTCATGTCTCGTGTTTCGTGTCTCGTGTCTCGTGTTTCATGTCTCGTGTTTCGTGTCTCATGTTTCATGTTTCATGTCTCATGTTTCATGTCTCATGTTTCGTGTTTCATGTTTCGTGTTTCGTGTCTCGTGTTTCATGTCTCATCTCATGTTTATGTTTCGTGTTTTGTGTTTCATGTTTCATGTCTCATGTTTCATGTCTCGTGTTTCGTGTCTCATGTTTCATGTTTCATGTCTCGTGTTTCGTGTCTTGTGTTTCATGTTTTGTGTCTCGTGTTTCGTGTCTCGTGTTTCATGTCTCGTGTTTCGTGCCTCATGTCTCGTGTTTCGTGTCTCGTGTTTCGTGTTTCATGTTTCATGTCTCGTGTTTCGTGTCTCGTGTTTCGTGTTTCATGTTTCGTGTCTCGTGTTTCGTGTCTCATGTTTCATGTCTCATATTTCATGTCTCATGTTTCGTGTTTCATGTTTCGTGTCTCATCTCATGTATATGTTTCGTGTTTTGTGTTTCATGTTTCATGTCTCATGTTTCATGTCTCTTGTTTCGTGTCTCATGTTTCATGTCTCGTGTTTCGTGTCTTGTGTTTCATGTTTTGTGTCTCGTGTTTCATGTCTCATGTTTCATGTCTCGTGTCTCATCTCTCATGTTTCGTGTTTCGTGTCTCGTGTTTCGTGTCTCACGTTTCATGTTTCATGTCTCATGTTTCATGTTTCATGTCTCATGTTTCATGTCTCATGTTTCGTGTTTCATGTTTCATGTCTCGTGTTTCATGTCTCATGTTTCATGTTTCGTGTCTCATGTTTCGTGTCTCATGTTTCATGTTTCATGTTTCGTGTCTCATCTCTCATGTTTCATGTTTCGTGTTTCATCTCTCATGTTTCGTGTCTCATCTCTCATGTTTCATGTCTCGTGTTTCATGTCTCATGTTTCGTGTTTCGTGTCTCGTGTTTCGTGTCCCCTGTTTCATGTCTCATGTTTCATGTCTCATGTTTCATGTTTCGTGTCTCATCTCTCATGTTTCATGTCTCGTGTTTCATGTCTTATGTTTCATGTTTTGTGTTTCGTGTCTCATGTTTCATGTTTCGTGTTTCATGTTTCGTGTTTTGTGTTTCGTGTCTCATGTTTCATCTCATGTTTCATGTTTCGTGTTTCGTGTCTCATGTTTCATGTTTCGTGTTTCGTGTCTCATGTTTCATGTCTCATGTTTCATGTCTTGTGTTTCATGTCTTATGTTTCATGTTTCGTGTTTCGTGTCTCATGTTTCATGTCTCATGTTTCATGTCTCATGTTTCATGTTTCGTGTTTCGTGTCTCATCTCTCATGTTTCATGTCTCATGTTTCATGTCTCATGTTTCATGTTTCGTGTCTCATCTCTCATGTTTCATGTTTTGTGTTTCATGTCTCATGTTTCATGTTTTGTGTTTCATGTTTCGTGTCTCATGTTTCATGTCTCATGTTTCATGTCTCGTGTTTCGTGTCTCGTGTCTCATGTTTCATGTCTCGTGTTTCGTGTCTCATGTTTCATGTTTCATGTCTCATGTTTCGTGTTTCATGTTTCGTGTCACGTGTCTCATCTCATGTTTATGTTTCGTGTTTTGTGTTTCATGTTTCATGTCTCATGTTTCATGTCTCGTGTTTTGTGTCTCATGTTTCGTGTCTCATGTTTCATGTCTCGTGTCTCATGTTTCGTGTCTCATGTTTCATGTCTCATGTCTCATGTTTCATGTTTCGTGTCTCATGTTTCATGTTTCATGTCTCATGTTTCATGTCTCGTGTTTCGTGTCTCGTGTTTCGTGTCTCGTGTTTCGTGTTTCATGTCTCGTGTTTCGTGTCTCATGTTTCATGTCTCATGTTTCATGTCTCATGTTTCGTGTTTCATGTTTCGTGTCTCGTGTTTCGTGTCTCATCTCATGTTTATGTTTCGTGTTTTGTGTTTCATGTTTCATGTCTCGTGTTTCGTGTCTCGTGTTTCGTGTCTCATCTCTCATGTTTCATGTCTCATCTCTCATGTTTCATGTCTTGTGTTTCATATTTCGTGTTTCATGTTTCATGTCTCATCTCTCATGTTTCATGTCTTGTGTTTCATGTTTCATGTTTCATGTCTCGTGTTTCGTGTCTTGTGTTTCATGTTTCGTGTTTCGTGTCTCGTGTCTCGTGTGTCATGTCTCGTGTTTCGTGTCTTGTTTCATGTTTCGTGTTTCGTGTCTCATGTCTCGTGTTTCGTGTCTCATGTTTCATGTTTCATGTTTCGTGTCTCATGTTTCGTGGACAAAAAATAAGTGGTTATTTGATTTTCATTTTAAAATTTAAAAATTAAAATTGAAATTCAAGATATTTTTCTTTATCAGGGTCAAGAAGGGATAAACAAAACTTTAAAAACAGGTTCATTTTCATTTCCTGTTTCTAAAAACAAAAGATAAAATCGTTGGAAGACAGAAACAAAAAAGTGCCCGTTTTTTGTGCGACCGGAAGTTGCCGTTTTCAAAGTAAGAGTGCAAGAGCACCAATATATATGACTTCTACCTGTGGTTTCCCTAGCCCAGGCTAAAATGTCTTTGGAACCTTATTCTGACGTGATTTTTTTTTTTTTTTTAATTTTAAAATGAGAATCAAATAACCACTCATTTTTTGTTTTTTAATATCCTTTTCTGAACGGAAAATCCAATGACCAAAACATACACGGATCTTTCGTGTTTCATGTTTCATTTTTCGTGTCTCGTGTTTCATGTTTCATGTCTCATGTTTCATGTTTGGTGTTTTGTGTCTCATGTTTCATGTTTGGTGTTTCGTGTCTCATGTTTCGTGTTTCATGTTTCGTGTTTCATGTTTCATGTTTTGTGTCTCGTGTCTCATGTCTCGTGTTTCATGTTTGGTGTTTCGTGTCTCGTGTTTCATGTGTAGTGTCTTGTCACGTGATCTGAATTCTGGTTAAAAGATTTTTCAGACTAAAGACTAAAACTGAAGACGAAAGACTAAGACTAAGACTAAAACTGAAGACGAAAGACTAAAGACTAAGACTAAGACTAAAACTAAAGACTAAGACTAAAACTAGTTGCCACTGACCTGCCTCTGTGTGGGGCAGTTGCCGCTGTCTTGGCGTGTCTGGGGTCAGTTAGCTAAACTTCAAATAAAAAGCTGGATGGAGTTTGAATAATAAAGAGTTCAGTTTAGATCTGCTGTGTGGAGACAGAACAGAACTTTATGAATAAAACTGGATGAAGTGATGAAGTGTCAGCACCTTCAGGTCTGAGGTCTTGGTTCTGTTCTGTCTGGGTTTGAGTTCAGGATGTCTGGTGGATCAGAGATGTCTGCTTTCTGTTCACAGCTGAAATGTTTCTGTCAGCTGACTGGTTCGGTTCTGAAACAGCTGACTGCGGTCCAATCTGGGACTATGCTGAGCACTCATCATAGTCCCAGAAGATTAGAGTGTGTTCTGTTTGATCGACAGGGTCCATCAGAACTTTGTTAAAGAACCGATCCGACCAGTGACTGACATGTCTTTAATTTAATATGATGTGAACTCAATTATGCTGATGATGAAGATGAAGATGTTTCAGTGTAAAAACCTGATTTAAGGTGGAAATATCAAAACATGTTTGAGCTCCACTATGTGATGTGCCTGTGCGCGTGCATGTACATGTGTATGCGCTCGTGCACGGAGTTACGCGTGCACGAGAGAGAGTGTGTGTAGATCACACCCGACACAGAGGGAGAATCAGCGGTGAGAGGGCAGACACGATGCGGTGAGAGGAGCTCTGTTCTCGGGTCACGGTGCTCAGGTTTCTCGGTGTTTTCGGCTCCGTGAGGCCGGTCTGTGTTTCTCCTCTGACCGACAGATCGTGTCGAAAGACGGCAGAGGTGCAGAGCTGTAGCCGGTATGAGAACGAGTTTTCCCGCTGAGGAGGAGAGACCGGCTCGGTGTTTTTTAATCCCTCCTCCCCCCGTCTCTCTCTCTCTCTCTCTCTCTCTCTATCTCTCTCGCGCATCATTTTGATGCTGCGTGAAGCTGCGTGAAGCTGCTGCTCGGTGAAGCCTCTTCGGGTTTGACAGAGTGAATCCGCATCAGGTCTGCCCCCCTCCACCCCCACCCCGCCGTCGCTTGGAGATGTGATGAAGCAGAGGAAGATGATGTCTGGTTTCGACGCGGGCTCGGAGGATGTGCGTGGTTCTGGTTCTGGATCTGGTCGTGTCGGCGCTGCGGCGCAGTCCGGAGCTCCGGATTCATCCGACCTGAGCTGAGCTGAAGAGGAGACAGCTTCCCCGCCCAGCCCGTGCATGAGTGCGAGGTCCAGGCCAAGCCGCTGACTCTGCCCCCCCACTCCCCCCTCTTCCTCTCTCCACCCTCCAGAACCTCCAGAACCGCCACATCCACCCGGACCGTCTGCGGACTGCTGAGCTTACAGGCGTCCTGATGCTTTTTGGAGAGCTGCCCTGATGCACCGTGAATGTGTGAAGCTCCACACAGCCTTCTTCCAGACGGAGACTCTGTGTGTGTCATGTACAGTCCCAGTCTGAGCCACAACCAGAACCTGAGCCAGAACCTGTGACCTGCCCCGTCTGAGCCTTTTGTATGAGCAGCAGTGTTCCTGTGTACAGACAGCCGAGCGTACAGACCCCCACTCTGCCTCCACCCGCTTCACCTCGACCAGCAGCTGGGTCAGTATGCAGGTGTCGTTTGCCTGCACCGAGCACAACCTCAAGAGTCGCAGTGAGGACCGGCTCTGTGGCCTCCGCACCGCCCCGCCTCCCGGAGGGAGCAGCGGGGGAGTCGGGGGAGGCGGTGGAGGAGGCGGAGGAGGTGGTAGTGGAGGAGGAGGTGGAGGAGGAGGAGGAGGGAGTGGACAGGGGAGCAACGGGAACTACATCTCCCAGGGTTCAGTGAAGACCAGGGAGGGGTCCGGGTCCCGCCAGGCCCCGCAGGGTCACGCCCACATGAAGGAGGCCATCGGGCGCCACACCAGCATGAAGTACAGGTGAGACAGGAGGGGGGGGGGGGCATCTACCTGAGGTCACCTTTGACCTCATTGTGATGTCACAAATGATCCTGACACCTGTGATCCTCGATTGGTTCGTTAAGAATGCTCAGCATCATCTGACCATGATGTCATGGCGTGTCACGGCCTGACCGTGATGTCATGCGCGTCACGGCATGACGTCCGACTGCGGCCTCCTCACGTCACCTCTGACACCTGACATCACATCTCAGTCAGCGTTTCCTTAAGGTTTGCAGAAGGTTTCCTGTCCGTCGTATCGTGATGCAGCAGAGTTTATTCACTGCACTGAGTCATAACGTGGAGGACAAACAGCAGACTAACGTTCAGCAAACGTTTGTCTGTCTGTCTGAGTGTTTGGTGTCAGCTCAGCCTGAAGCTCAGATTATTAATTTAATATTAATGACCTGTTTTCTAATCAGGCTGATGACTTTGTTAATTGGATGTTTAAAAAGGAAACGAGGTGATGGTGAGCCTGATTCTGTCTGTGATCGGGTCGGGTCGGGTTCTTCTGGTTCTGTTGCTTCAGTTAAAGTGTCACTAACGAGCAGCAGCAGCTCAACGAGGCTAAGCAGTATATGGACCATCCAGTTGCCAGGGGCAACACCCCGAGCATCAGCCTGACTGATTCCCTCATCAGCCGGCTCCACCGCCGCTGATCAGCTGATCAGACGCTCCAGTGACCAGCAAACCAACACCACCGTGATACCACCGTGACACCACCGTGACACCACCATCACATCACCATCACATCACCATCATCATCTTTACCTCCGCCCGGCTGTAGGGTGTTTGTATTCTCCATCTTCCTGCTGTCACACGAATCTGTGTACTTCCTGTGTCAGTTCGATCAGCCCCTTCAGCAAAACAAAATGGCGTCCACTGAGGACGAGACGTGTCCAGAGTTCAACACTCACAGCACGCTGACTTTAGACAGGACGGACGCGTCTTCATCGTCCTCGTCATCTTAGTCATCCTTGTCTTCGTCGTCCTTGTCTTCGTCATCTTCATCGTCCTTGTCTTCATCATCTTAGTCGTCCTTGTCTTCGTCATCTTCATCGTCCTTGTCTTCGTCATCTTAGTCGTCCTTGTCTTCGTCATCTTCATCGTCCTTGTCTTCGTCATCTTAGTCGTCCTTGTCTTCGTCGTCCTTGTCTTCGTCATCTTCATCGTCCTTGTCTTCGTCATCTTCATCGTCCTTGTCTTCATCATCTTAGTCATCCTTGTCTTCGTCATCTTCATCGTCCTTGTCTTCGTCATCTTAGTCTTCCTTGTCTTCGTCGTCCTTGTCTTCGTCATCTTAGTCATCCTTGTCTTCATCATCTTAGTCGTCGTTGTCTTCGTCATCTTCGTCGTCCTTGTCTTCGTAATCTTCATCGTCCTTGTCTTCATCATCTTAGTCATCCTTGTCTTCGTCATCTTAGTCATCCTTGTCTTCGTCATCTTAGTCGTCCTTGTCTTCGTCGTCCTTGTCTTCATCATCTTAGTCGTCCTTGTCTTCGTTGTCCTTGTCTTCATCATCTTAGTCGTCCTTGTCTTTGTCATCTTCATCGTCCTTGTCTTCGTCATCTTAGTCGTCTTTGTCTTCATCATCTTAGTCATCCTCGTCTTAGTCGTCCTTGTCTTCATCATCTTAGTCGTCCTTGTCTTCATCGTCCTTGTCTTCATCATCTTAGTCATCCTTGTCTTCGTCATCTTAGTCGTCCTTGTCTTCGTCATCGTCGTCCTTGTCTTCATCATCTTAGTCGTCCTTGTCTTCGTCATCTTAGTCGTCCTTTTCTTCGTCGTCCTTGTCTTCGTCATCTTCATCGTCCTTGTCTTCATCATCTTAGTCATCCTTGTCTTCGTCATCTTAGTCATCCTTGTCTTCGTCATCTTAGTCGTCCTTGTCTTCATCATCTTAGTCATCCTTGTCTTCGTCATCTTAGTCGTCCTTGTCTTCGTCGTCCTTGTCTTCATCATCTTAGTCGTCCTTGTCTTCGTCATCTTAGTCATCCTTGTCTTCATCGTCCTTGTCTTCATCATCTTAGTCGTCCTTGTCTTTGTCATCTTAGTCTTCCTTGTCTTCGTCATCTTAGTCGTCCTTGTCTTTGTCATCTTCATCGTCCTTGTCTTCATCATCTTAGTCATCCTTGTCTTCGTCATCTTAGTCGTCCTTGTCTTCGTCATCTTCATCGTCCTTGTCTTCATCATCTTAGTCGTCCTTGTCTTCGTCGTCCTTGTCTTCATCATCTTAGTCGTCCTTGTCTTAGTCGTCCTTGTCTTCATCATCTTAGTCGTCTTTGTCTTCATCATCTTAGTCGTCCTTGTCTTAGTCGTCCTTGTCCTCATCATCTTAGTCGTCCTTGTCTTCATCATCTTAGTCATCCTTGTCTTCGTCGTCCTTGTCTTCATCATCTTAGTCGTCCTTGTCTTTGTCGTCCTTGTCTTCATCATCTTAGTCGCCCTTGTCTTCATCATCTTAGTCGTCCTTGTCTTCGTCATCTTAGTCGTCCTTGTCTTCATCATCTTAGTCGTCCTTGTCTTCGTTGCCTTGTCTTCATCATCTTAGTCGTCTTTGTCTTCATCATCTTAGTCGTCCTTGTCTTCATTATCTTCGTCGTCCTTGTCTTCATCATCTTAGTCATCCTTGTCTTCGTCATCCTTGTCCTCATCATCTTAGTTGTCCTTGTCTTCAGCATCTTAGTCGTCCTTGTCTTCATCATCTTCGTCGTCCTTGTCTTCATCATCTTCGTCGTCCTTGTCTTCGTCATCTTAGTCGTCCTTGTCTTCGTCGTCCTTGTCTTCATCATCTTCGTCGTCCTTGTCTTCGTCATCTTAGTCGTCCTTGTCTTAGTCGTCCTTGTCTTCATCATCTTCGTCGTCCTTGTCTTCATCATCTTAGTCATCCTTGTCTTCATCATCTTAGTCGTCCTTGTCTTCGTCATCTTAGTCATCCTTGTCTTCGTCGTCCTTGTCCTCGTCATCTTAGTCATCCTTGTCTTCGTCGTACTCGTCCTTATCTTCTTCGTCCTCGTCTTTGTCGTCCCCGTCCTTGTCTTCGTCGTCCTTGTCTTCATCATCTTAGTCGTCCTTGTCTTCATCATCTTAGTCGTCCTTGTCTTCGTCATCTTAGTCATCCTTGTCTTCGTTGTCCTTGACTTCATCATCTTAGTTGTCCTTGTCTTCATCATCTTAGTCGTCCTTGTCTTCATCGTCCTCGTCTTCATCATCTTAGTCGTCCTTGTCCTCATCATCTTAGTCGTCCTCGTCTTCGTCGTACTCGTCCTCATCTTCTTCGTCCTCATCTTTGTCATCCCTGTCTTCGTCGTCCCCATCCTTGTCTTCGTCGTTCTTGTCTTCATCATCTTAGTCATCCTTGTCTTCGTCGTCCTTGTCTTCATCATCTTAGTCGTCCTTGTCTTCGTCATCTTAGTCGTCCTTGTCTTCATCTTAGTCGTCCTTGTCCTTATCATCTTAGTCGTCCTTGTCCTTATCATCTTAGTCGTCCTCGTCTTCGTTGTACTCGTCCTCATCTTCGTGTCCTCGTCTTTGTCATCTTCATCGTCCCCATCCTTGTCTTCGTCATCCTTGTCTTCATCATCTTAGTCGTCTTTGTCTTCGTCATCTTAGTCATCCTTGTCTTCGTCGTCCTTGTCTTCATCATCTTAGTCGTCCTTGTCTTCGTCATCTTAGTCATCCTTGTCTTCGTCGTCCTTGTCTTCATCATCTTAGTCGTCCTCGTCTTCGTCGTACTCGTCCTCATCTTCTTCGTCCTCGTCTTTGTCGTCCCCGTCTTCGTCGTCCCCGTCCCTGTCTTCGTCGTCCTTCATCATCTTAGTTGTCCTTGTCGTCGTCATCTTTGTCGTCCTTGTCTTCATCATCTTAGTCGTCCTTGTCTTCGTCATCTTAGTCATCCTTGTCTTCATCGTCCTCGTCATCTTAGTCGCCCTTGTCTTCGTCATCCTTGTCTTCGTCGTCCTTGTCTTCATCATCTTAGTTGTCCTTGTCTTCATCATCTTAGTCGTCCTCGTCTT
This sequence comes from Sciaenops ocellatus, assembly GCA_033000465.1. NCBI lineage: Eukaryota > Metazoa > Chordata > Actinopteri > Sciaenidae > Sciaenops > Sciaenops ocellatus. Next base: position 27,293,519 of record CP136870.1, on the reverse strand, counting down.
CGTCGTCCTCTTCCTCATCTTCTTTGTCCTCGTCTTTGTCATCCCCGTCTTCGTTGTCCCCGTCCTTGTCTTCGTCTTCGTTGGTTCTGATGAACGTTCTCATGTTCTGGTCGGTTCTTGTTGTGTTTCATGTTTCCAGCTTCAGTCGTATATTTGAATCCCGCCGACTCACAGAGAATTTCCCCCTCTGATAAACTCTACGTTAACAGATCAAATGTGGACTTCACACAGTGAGTCGTCATGAATAATAATTAAGTGATAATTAAGTGATTTGGCCTCCCAGTGTTATCGTCATTAATAATCATTGGAAACAAAAAGTTTGTGTAGCAGCGAGGGGATGAGGATGACCACGAGGATGACCACGAGGACATCCTCGTCCTTCAGCTCATCTCTCCGAGCTTCAGTCCACTGAACAGATTATAGACGTCGACATCCTGCAACAAGTTTCAGTCTGCAGCCTCACTTAAATATTTCCTGTGACCTGACTTAAAAAGATAGTTTTATCTGCTAACATAAAGACAGGTCAGAGTATGACATACTTTGTAGATTGATTTGTTTAAAACGTGCACGTTAAAGTAAATGAAGCAGAGATCTTCATGTTTTGTGACTGTAAGACTTCGAAGTGTCGGTCAGTCTTTGTCTGAACTCTGAGCTTCATAATGAAAATCCACGTCACGTCCTCTGAATCTCCGTCCAGTCAGAGACGAAGTCATTGTTTCACTTCATCACGTACAGACAGAATAAACGTCTGCACTGATCCTGGAACAGTGAAAGTATAAAAACATGATCTGACAGATTTAAACCTTCTTTTGGCATCGTCACGGATCACATTAGCTGCTGAGTGGTTAAAGATATAAATGTCCACTCACTGTTTTTAAGTGATAACGTTAGCGAGCATCAAGCTAACGTTAACCAGTGACACTGCATGTTTATGACTGGCTCACAGCACCAGCTGACAGAATAACTTAATATAATGTTGTAAATAAAGTTTTAAATCACAAAGAACAGATGATCAGAAACATTTAATTATTTAAATGGACTTTAAGCTGTCAGACGTTGGTCTAATATTCAGCTTCATCATAAAACAGGTCATAAGGTCTGAGCGCGTGCAGTGACCTTCTCTTTAAACATGATGAGACTCAGTTATCTGTGCAGCGTCATACATCTCCGTGTCCGGCTCCAGAGAAACAGAAAAGTTCCGTAAACGTGAGCTGAGCTCTTCATTACAGTTTAATTAATAAGAGAGTCATGAGCACTAATAAAGTGTCAGCAGCTGTTCGTCTTCTTTCTGTTCGCTCACAGCGTGTTTTCATTATAATGAGGACAGACCTCATTTTATAACAATTTAATGTGATTCAATTAAAAACGTCACAGACACGAAAAAACTGTTTTACAGTCTGATTCAATGAAATTGAGTCACACAGTTCAAACAGTTAAAAACCAGTCCCCGCAGACTGTCTAAAACCTGGACGTAGTCTCCGTGACGTCCCCGCAGACTGTCTAAAACCTGGACGTAGTCTCCGTGACGTCCCCGCAGACTGCCTAAAACCTGGACGTAGTCTCCGTGACGTCCCCGCAGACTGTCTAAAACCTGGACGTAGTCTCCGTGACGTCCCCGCAGACTGCCTAAAACCTGGACGTAGTCTCCGTGACGTCCCCGCAGACTGCCTAAAACCTGGACGTAATCTCCGTGACGTCCCCGCAGACTGCCTAAAACCTGGACGTAGTCTCCGTGACGTCCCCGCAGACTGTCTAAAACCTGGACGTAGTCTCCGTGACGTCCCCGCAGACTGCCTAAAACCTGGACGTAGTCTCCGTGACATCCCCGCAGACTGCCTAAAACTTGGACATAGTCTCCGTGACGTCCCCGCAGACTGCCTAAAACCTGGACGTAGTCTCCGTGACGTCCCCGCAGACTGCCTAAAACCTGGACGTAGTCTCCGTGACGTCCCCGCAGACTGCCTAAAACCTGGACGTAGTCTCCGTGACGTCCCCGCAGACTGCCTAAAACCTGGACGTAGTCTCCGTGACATCCCCGCAGACTGCCTAAAACTTGGACATAGTCTCCGTGACGTCCCCGCAGACTGCCTAAAACCTGGACGTAGTCTCCGTGACGTTCCTGCAGACTGTCTAAAACCTGGACGTAGTCTCCGTGACGTTCCCGCAGACTGTCTAAAACCTGGACGTAGTCTCCGTGACGTCCCCGCAGACTGTCTAAAACCTGGACGTAGTCTCCGTGAGTTTAGTTCGTGGGCTGCTTTAGAAATAACAGAAATATGGTCAGATCTTGTTTTTAGGAGAAAAAGTCTCTTTGTGGATTATTGAGCGTAACACAGACTGATGATGGAGACGTAGGTGTAGGTGTTGATGGTGTTGATGTTTTAATCGTATGTTTTCGGCGCTGTGAGACATCCGTCGTGTTGAGGAATCTGTGAAATGAGTAAGAATATGTTGTGTAATTTGTGTGCAGTGACCCTTTAAAGCGTGAAGCGATGCTTCCAGCATCATTAAAAGAGGACAGAGCGTCCACCATCTTCCCTGAGAAAAGGCCCATATAAGCACACACACACTGACGGATGTTATTAATATCGAGGTGAGCTCCCTCTGGAGAAAAGCCTGCTCAGCATGTGTGTGGCATTTTATGACAACTGCAGGAAAAAAAACTCCATCATCTGCAGCTAACCATCTGTACGCCGTGTCTCCTCGTGTCTCAGGTGAAAACGAACTGTAAATGTCAGTACAGGTTAAAATGCTGACTATACACCATGACGGAGCACCTGTGAGCCTCGTCCCTCTCCTCCATTAATAATGTTTGGAGCGGCCGAGCCGACTGTAATCACCTCGTTTGGATGTGATGATTTATGGCATCAGGACAGAAATCAGCAAACAGAAAGCAGTCCGACTTCATGAAGAGAGCATCTGTGTTTGAGAGGCAGCGAAGCGTGATCGTATGGAGATCTGTGCATCAGGCGTGAACACGAAACATCCACTGACAACTGCACTGTAAAACAACAACACACAGGAATCCATGGAAAATAACTCAGCACTCATTTTACAGTCGATTTCTGTTTTTTAAACTGTAAATAATCTTTTACAGACATCTGTTAAATCTTAGTTTTACATAAATGTGTGCCTTTACATTCAAACGGTTTGACCTAATTTACAGAAAATAAGTTTTATTACAGTCGTTTTCTGTTTTGTATGAACATCTCAATAAAATTACAGCCATTATCTGTAAATTAATCACTGAACTTTCTAAGAACTTTATAAGAAAAATGCCAATAATGACAAATTACAGTTATGTACAGAAACATTACATTATATTATTTATACAGTATTTTCTTGTTTTCTTAGATTACATATAAAAGTCTGTAAAATGATGTGTAATTAAATATCCATACTAACATTTTAATGTTTTCATTTGTAATTTTCAGATAAATCTTATTAGTTTAACATGAATGTGTACTTTTACATTTAAAATCTGGAACCTAATTTACAGAAATTACAGTTTTTTTAAGATTGTATACAAAACTCTGTAGAATTACAGAGATTATCTGTAAATTAACAATCAAACTGTTACTTTAAGTCAGTAATGACAGATAACAGTTGTTTCTCATCATCATAATAATTCAATAAATTCTGTAAAATGACAGCATTTCTCTGTACAATCTGAGAACATTCACAGTGTTTGACGTGTATTTGAATTATGATATTTTACTGTTATTTACGTGGTTCGTTTGGCTTAATTTGACTGTTTTTTAATGGTCTTTGTGTGTGGATGTGTTTGTGCGGTGCAGATTGATGATGGAGCGTCTGCATACATGCATGTGATGGAGCGAGCCTCCAGACTCTCAGAGTAATTTAGCAGACTGCAGCACTGCAGAGAGTGCAGAGCAGGGAGGGGGCGGCCGGCTGTCACACTCTCTAACAATGACATCCTCCATCGCACAGAGGCAGAAAACACTGAGCTCCATCAGGACGTTCACGCCGTGTCTCCTGTCACGTGTTTTAAAACACACATTCAACGTGAGACATCAGGGTGTTTGTGTAACAGCTGTGGACGCTCGATATTCTCTGAACGCTGACTCATGTTTAGTGTTTTCAGCAGGTACAACTCAGGTGGTGAACAGGCTTCACTGTCATGAATGTATCAGCAGAGAGTTTGAACAGGTGGAGCTCTGTGCTGCTTCTTCATGATCTGTGACACGTCACATTTTAACATGCAGACTATCTTCAGGTGACATTCAGAACAAACTGTTTCTATTTTTAATGAATTTCTTTGTGCAGATGAATAAATTTGTTTGAAGCTGCAGAGATATTTTTGGACACTGATCTTCGTCCAGACTTGTCAGATGAGACAAAAAGAAACTCATCAAAGCTCCATCTATGACGCTGACCCTCCACCTTTATCCGTCTGTATTTGAACAACATGTCTGAACGCTGAATGCCTTCTCGCGCTCACATATGCACAGTCTAAAAATATCATAAGGTCAGACGTTAAAAATAGAGCCGGCATCGTAAAGCCGGACTCGTTGGACTGAGTCTAAATGCTCTGACAGTCTGTCTCTCTGCATCGGCTGTTTGTGGTGGAGGCAGCAGACAGGCGGAGCGTGGAGAGAACGATGGTGAGCGGCGAGCTTCACTGCAGCTCTGCCGCCTCTCCAGCTGGTTCCTGACTTATGAGGATGGAGGAGGAGGAGGAGGAGGCGCTCACCATCAGCTGTACATGCTTCTGTGGTCAGAGCACCGCTCGCCCTTCAGGACTCAGCTGTCTGGATAATCACATGTGGCATGTTGATGGAGATGGACCATCAGATCTGATGCCTCTGGCTGGTTTTGTGACCCGGTGTGACCCGGTGTGACCCAATGAACTGTGAACGTACGAAGGACAAAAAGGTCAAATGTTCAGAATCATCAGACACGAGGCGTAAATTTAACCTCCGGGGAGAGACGACAACTCAGAACCAACCGAGTCTAACGTCACGACAGAAGTCAACAAACACTTTTAATCTGCTGATACTGAATGTTCACATAATAAACTGTTATGGGTGTTTATTTAATCTGTAAAGGTCACCAACAGCAGACACAGCAGCCAGCTAATATTACTGACTAGTCCAACAGCAGTCAGCCCAGCTCGGCGTCTGTCTTTCAGCCTTTTATTTCACCAAGCTCTCACCAACCACTAAAAGTCAGTCCCAGATTTACTCTTGTCCGGCGGCTTCTTGCTCGCTCACTCTCTCCTTTTCTCTTCTTAGCTTCCTCCGTCAGCGTCCTCTTCACTCTCTTCTCCTCTGCCATTATGTCCATAGAAGCTGCTGAGCCTGGTTACGTTGACCACTCGCCCAGCTCCTGTTCTGGCACCACACGAGGCAACACGAGCTAACGTTAGCTTAGAAATGGAGTGTATATATTATTATTATTTATATGTTTAAATGAGTTCAGCAGATAACGTGAGAATAAAGGTTTATTATTCTCTCTTCAGTTCATCGTGTCGTCTTTATTTAGTTGACGTTTTTATTTATTGATCGTCTTTTTGTCTCTCTGTCTCTCCACAGGAATTTGGGGAAGTCAGGTCTTCGTGTTTCCTGTCTCGGGTTAGGTGAGTCTGTTTAAAGGCGGGAAAATGTTCATCACTGTTTAACCATCTCAAACTAAACGCCGTCTCTGTCCTCGTTCAGGTACCTGGGTGACGTTTGGATCACAGATCTCTGATGAGGTGAGGACTGTTCATCATGGTGATTTGATGTATTATCAACATGGCACCCTTCACAGATGACCTCTGGGTAATGGAGTTGATCCATCGCTCATGTCTGTCTTAATGTTACCTCAGATGGCCGAGAACCTGATGGCCATCGCCTACGAGAACGGAGTGAACCTGTTCGACACAGCGGAGGTGTACGCCTCGGGAAGGTCGGAGTCATACTTACACAACTCATACGTGTTCAGGTTTCTTTAACATGTGACACGTCACAGATGATTGGATACTGATGGGCGTTTACAGTATACTATGAGCTAGCATCTGACCCAGTTTCACCAGAATCAGTGAATAAAGTTCTAAAGTTGTGCTGTTGTACAGTAATCAGTGAGGCCCGGACATAGTTCACTCATAGACTGGATGGTTAATGTTGATGTTCACTCATCATAAACAATAATATTTAATATTTTTAATGTGTTTGTCCACAGAGCTGAGATCACTCTGGGAAACATCATCAAGAAGAAAGGATGGAGGTGAATCAGTGTTTGTGAACAGCTCTGTATCAGGACATGAAGCTGATGATCTTAATGATCTTTAATGATTTTTAATGATCCTTCTTCATGTTTTTGTTAATGTTGGAATGTGTTCAGTTTTCTGGATGTTCTTTAGACGAGATTCAGCCTCACTGAGACTATAAAAGGATAAAAATGTGAAAATAAACTCTCAGATCTGGGAAATAATCTGTGTGAAAATATTTAGATAAATAACTGAAAGAATGAAACAAAAAATATATTTAGACTGAAGCACAGAGAATAAATCAGCTGAAACTTTCTTGTCTCTTTTCAGACGTTCAAGTTTTGTCATCACAACAAAAATCTACTGGGGAGGACAGTGAGTCCATTTATTTACCATTCATCACACATAAGATGAATGTTATGTAACGTTAATAACATGATTTGAATCCACAGAGCAGAGACGGAGAGAGGACTGTCCAGAAAACACATCATCGAAGGTAAAATCATCATTTACGTCACAAACTGAACATGATGATGTTGGTCTACTTTACACACAGTCTCTCGTTAGCAGCTACAAAGAACAAACAGATGATTCATGTTTGTTCAGGTTTACGAGGATCTTTATCGAGACTGCAGCTCGATTACGTGGACATCGTGTTCGCCAACAGAAACGACGTCAACAGTCCGATGGAAGGTCGGTAAATGCCGATAAATCACACGATACACGTGATATGATAACCATGCGTGACCGTGATGTTTGTGTCTGTGGTTTGCAGAGATCGTTCGGGCCATGACGTTCGTAATAAATCAGGGGATGGCGATGTACTGGGGGACGTCCCGCTGGAGCGCCATGGAGATCATGGTGACCGTCCATCTTTACGGATGAATGCTGTCGGTGTTTGACGTTAACGCCGACCGCTAACCGGTTTGTTTGTGTCCGTCATCAGGAGGCGTACTCGGTGGCTCGTCAGTTCAACCTGATCCCTCCGGTGTGTGAGCAGGCCGAGTATCATTACTTCCAGAGGGACAAGGTGGAGGTGCAGCTTCCTGAACTCTACCACAAGATCGGTCAGACTTCTGTCACCGCGCAGCTCCACGTGCCTCCATGTGTCTGACTTCATCTGGCTTCACTCCTCTGTTTCTTCTCTCCATCAGGTGTCGGAGCGATGACCTGGTCTCCTCTGGCCTGTGGTTTAATCACGGGAAAGTACAGTGACGGCGTCCCTGAGTGCTCCAGAGCTGCCATGAAGGTCAGTCTGATCTGAGCCGAGCTCAGAGTGAGCCGTTGCTCCGTAAAATCAGACCTGTATCACTGATTTTCTCCTTCTTCTTCTCCTCTGAAGGGTTACCAGTGGCTGAAGGAGCGAGTGAACAGCGAGGAGGGCCGCAGGCAGCTCGCTAAAATCAAAGAGCTCCATCTACTGGCCGACAGACTGGGCTGCACCGCCGCACAGTTAGCCATCGGTACGAGCCAGACAGCATCCATCAATTAGAAAATCATCTGTCCACTGTGATTAGTATAACGTGGAGTCATGATCCGACCTAATAAGTAACATTAACATAACATAATAAGTTCTACTGACACAGAACCAAGGTCCAGTTGTAGAGGAGGATAGATGTATCATGTCCAGTTGTTGGTAGTGTTGCAGAGGAGGTCCTCTCTGAAGAGCTGGAGGTCTTCAGGAGCTTTGTGAAGGTAGAGAGGGACGCCCCTGATCTGGTAGGAACTGGTAGCACGTTCCACCAATGGGGAAGTAGGTGGATGCAGAACCGGAGACTACTACTGGATGTCGTGGTGTATAGGAGGTTTGTCTGCAGTTCAGCTTAGACAGGTTCAGTTGGAGTTGGTGTTCCTTCATCCGTGTAGATATATCTGAGAGGTGGATGAGCTTCCTTCAGGTGATCTCACAGAGTTTCTGTGGTTCTCCGTCTTGTTTCCAGCCTGGTGTCTGCGCAGTGAAGGCGTCAGCTCGGTTCTTCTGGGAGTTTCTACCACAGACCAGCTGCTGGAGAACCTCGGAGCGCTCCGGGTACGTTTGCTTCCTCACGTCAGTAATCGTCTGATATGTCTACGTTCAGTTTTGAATAATGTTCTTCGTCCTCTTTGGTTGCAGATCTTGTCTCAGATGACGCCTCAGACCATCACTGAGATCGACGCCCTGCTGGGAAACAAGCCTCACTCCAAGAAGGAGTTGCGTGCCTGAAGATCTGAGTGACAGACGATGTTTCGAGAAGACTGAACAAACTTTTTGGGGGAAACGTCGTCGCTTTTTTGCTCCGCTCTATACTCAACAACAACTTGCATGTCCTCAGCATCATTATGCTTCCAGTATGTGCGCAGGTCCATTTTGCGGAACATCATATCATGTATGAAAAAAAAGAAGATCTCTCAGTCGTAAAAAAAAAAAAAACAGGTCATGTGACGCTCACTGCCGATTGTTCACAGACTTTGTACAGAGGAAACACCTCTGTGCTGCCGTGCACCTTTACGGCGTGAACGGTGCTCTCATTGGACATGACCCCGCCCCTTGCCGCCGCCTGTTCTTCTGTATGATGTTTAGTACCCAGCAGCCAGACAGCCAAAGGTTAGGACTCGTGTGTCTAGCCAACATTTCCCATAGTGTGCATGTGACTGGTCTGCCACGCTCACGGCTTCTCAGGGCTGGGAACAGAGGATCACTGTGGACGTGACATGATGTTAAATGGAAATGAATGCGTCCTCCTGTTTCATTGGCTTCATGTTAACGTGTTAGCGGCGTGATCCTGGACGCGTCCCAGCCCTGCTGCTTTCCCAGCAGTCCTTTCTGCCTCCTCTGTTTGTAAACTGTGCGCATGACCCTTTAAAGAGAGAACAGCCCATCAGGGTGTAAATGTGGCATGGCTTTATGGCTTATGTAGATTTGCAGTGCCCCTGTAAGCCATTTTTTTTACTCGCAACGGTCTGATCCAGGATCTGTGCTGGTGGGGACTCTTTGCTTTAAAGACACGGTGTCGATGCGTCCATCCGACATCGTGATGATCTTTGTTTTGTCGTCACCTTCGGTGATGTGTGAGCATCGTGAATCAGAGGTTTGGATGGTGAGCGTCTGACGCAGACGTGGACACACTGTGGTCGACTTGTTTTAGTTTCCTGATGATAGAAACAGTCTGAGTTTATCTGACGTCATGTTCGTCTCGCCGTGGGTCACCCGGGACAAGATTTAGCAAATGTACCTTTTTTTTTGTGGAAGGCTAAAATACAGCTTCTCTGCTCATTTCTCTGAGAGTGTCACTTCATTTGTTCATGCACACACACACACACACACAAAGTCAGCTGATGTTAATGATATAAAAGCTCGACAGTCCAAGAACAAGTGAAATCAGTGGAACCAGTATGCCCCGCCCTCCTCCTCCTCTCCCATAATGCACTCAAACGTTTCAAATGTTAGCGCTCTGTCTGTGAATATTTTAAATGTTTGAGTCAGTGTTGCAAACAGATGGATCAGAACCAGAACTTCATTTGTCTTTGTGTGTGCCTGTAGAACATGAAGAGTTAAATCATCTGAACTCTGAGAAAATGTTGAGGAAACTGGTCAGGGTGGGAAATCTGTCCCTCGAAAGTAATAGATTACTTTAAAAAATAGTAGATTACTTTTACAAAGTAATAGATTACTTTGGGCCATAGTTAAATGCATCCCAGGGGCCAGAGTGGGTGACATTAAGTCAGATTTGAAACTGTTGGCTAAAGATAAACATAAATACAGTAAGATTGTTATTCACGTCAGCGGTAATGACACCCTGTCACCAAAATGAAAGTTTCATCGGTGTGTGCATTCGCCAAAACCATGTCGGATAAAATAAACAGAAGAGGAGTTCATCATAAAAACTTAATAAAAATTAAATCAACATCTCCAATAGTCCAAAATAAGAGAATTAAATGTGGACTCTTGAATATCAGGTCCTTGTCCTCTAAAGCTGTTTTAGTCAATGAATTAATATCTGATTATGATATTGATTTATTTTGTCTCACTGAAACCTGGCTGCGGGAGGATGAATATGTTAGCTTAAATGAATCCACTCCTCCCAGTCATTGTAATACTCATATTCCTCGAAGTACCGGTCGAGGTGGTGGAGTTGGGGCCATATTTGACTCAAGTCTATTAATAAATCCTAAACCTAAACTAAATTATAATTCATTTGAAAGTCTTGTTCTTAGCCTTACTCACCCAACCTGGAAAACATTACAGCCAATTCTATTTGTTATAGTATATCGTGCTCCTGGTCCTTACTCAGAATTTTTATCTGAATTTGCAGAATTTGCATCAGGCTTGATCCTTAAAACAGATAAAGTAATCATTGTAGGTGATTTTAATATTCATGTGGACAACCACAATGATAGTCTTAGTGCTGCGTTTATCTCTTTGTTAGATTCAATTGGCTTCTGTCAGAGTGTAAATAAACCAACTCATTGTCTGAACCACACTCTTGATCTTGTTCTCTCATATGGCATTGAAATTGACCATCTAATAGTCTTTCCACAGAATCCTCTTCTATCTGACCATTTTTTAATAACCTTTGAGTTCATATTACTGGACTATAAGCCTTTTGGCAGAAACTCCTACAGCAGATGTTTATCTGACAGTGCTGTAGCCAAATTTAAGGAAGTGATTCCTTCAGTATTGAATTCAATACCATGTCTCAATGTAGCAGAGGACTTGTCTGCTTCCTTTAGCCCCTCACAAATAGAACGTCTTGTTGATAATACTACAGACTCATTACGAACAACTCTTGACTCTATAGCACCTCTGACAAAGAAGATAATTAAACAAAGGAGGTTCTTTGCATTGGTTTCAAAAACAAAAGATTACTTTCAAAAATGAAAATTATTTTATAAAAAAATTACTTTAAAAAAATTACTTTAAAAATAAAAATTACTTTAAAAATCATTTTCAAAAATAATGGATTATTTTCAAAAGTATCAGATTACTTTCAAAAATAAAAAACTTACTTACTTACTCAAAAGTAATAGATTACTTTCAAAAGTAAAAGATTACTTTAAAAACATATATTTTTAAAATTACTGAAAAAAAGAACAAAAAATACTTTGAAAAATATAAAATACTTTTCAAAAGTAATCTATCATTCAAAAGTAATAGATTACTTTAAAAAAATTTCATGATTTTTTTTTTTAAATTACAAAAAAAATTACTTGAACAAATAAAATATTACTTAAATACTTTTCAAAAGTAATAGATTACTTTCAAAAGTAACAGATTACTTTAAAAAATATATTTTTAAAATTACTGAAAAAAGAATAAAAAATACTTTGAAAAATGAAAAACTACTTTAAAAATACTTCTCAAAAGTAATCTATTACTTTCGAAAGTAATCGATCACTTACAAGAATAAAAATTATTTCTCTTTTAAATTACTTTTCAAAAGTAAGATTACTTTCAAAAGTAATAGATTACTTTTAAAAAAAATTTTTTTAAATAACTGAAGAATAAAAAATACTTTGAAAAATAAAAAATACTTTTCAAAAGTAATGGATTACTTTCTAGAGTAATAGATTAATTTCAAAAAATTTCATGATTTTTTTTTTTTAATTACAAAAAAATTACTTGAAAAACATACTTACTTGAAAATACATTTCAAAAGTAATAGATTCCTTTAAAAGTAATATATTAATTTTGAAAGTAATAGATTACTTAAAAAAAATATATATTTTAAAATTACAAAAAGAAAATGAAAAAAATACTTTTAAAAAGTAATATATTACTTTCAAAGTAATAGATTGCTTTAAAAAATAAAAAATGTTATTTTTTTAAATTACTAAAGAAAAAGAATTGAAAAATACTTTGAAAAATAAAACAGTACTTCAAGAATACTTTTCAAAAGTAATAGATTACTTTCAAAAGTAAAAGATTACTTTAAAACATATTTTTAAAATTACTGAAAAAAGAATAAAAAATACTTTTCAAAAGTAATAGATTACTTTCAAAAAATAAAAAATATTTTATAAAAATTATTTAAAAACTAATTTTTTTATAAAAAATATATTTTTGAAAGTAATCTCTTAATTTTTTAGTAATTTTTATAAAATATTTTTTCATTTTTGAAAGAACTTTCAAAATTAATAGATTACTTTAAAAAATAAAAATTATTTTTTAAATTACTAGACAAAAATTAAAAATACTCTATATATAATGTATTACTTTTGAAATGTATTTTTTTAAAGTAATTTTTATTTTTTAAAGTAATAGAGTACTTTCAAAAGTAATAGATTACTTTGAAAGTAATAGATTAATTTAAAAAATAAAAAGTATTTTATAAAAAAAATTGAAAAATGAAAATTTACTTTAAAAAAATACTTTGAGAGTAATAGATTACTTTCAGAAATAATAGATTACGATTTAAAGTAAGAGATTACTTCAAAAATATATTTTTCATAAAAAAATACTTGATAAATTAAAATTAACTTTAAAAACAAAAAAATAATTTCGAAAGAAATAGATTACTTAAAAAAACTAATTGATTAATTAAAAGAGTTAAAAAATACTTTTTAAAGTAATAGATTACTTTCAAAAATAATAGATTACTTTTATTCAAGACTTCAAGAGCTTTATTGTTATTGTCAAATAAAAACATGGTTTATACAACAATTAAATCCTACACAACACAATAATAGAAAAATAAAAACATTTAAAATATATTAAATACAGTTTAAAGTGCAGAGCAGTTAAAAGCTGTAACATAAGCTGCTCTGTGCCTCACAGTTACAGTTGAAATGACATTATATTACATGGTAATGGTAATAGATTACTTTAAAAAGTAACATTACTTTCAAAAGTGATAGAATACTTTCTAAGTAATCTATTATTTTTAAAGTAATCTATTACTTAAAAAACGATGACATTGGGGTAGATTACTGGGGTGGAGGGTCAGTCTGCCCTTGTCCTTGGTGGACCAGATGGAGGACGTGAGGATGGACTCAGTGGAGGTGTAGAAGTGCACCATCAGCTGCAGCAGGAAGTTCATCCTCTGAACCGTTGGCTCAGCATCCGTCCCACGTGCGAAGCCTCAGTCCTGGCCGCGGCGGCCCGGGGGTCCAATCGGACCTTTACTTTTGACAGGAATTCCTGTCACTCTTCAGCTGTCTATATACAATAAAGCTTGAAGAAGGCTAAAAAATATCTTTTTAAAAAGTACTTTTGAAAGTAATAGATTTCTTTTAAAAATAAAAATTACTTAAAAAAATAGATTACTTTAAAAGTGATAGATTACTTTTAAAATTTAAAAAATAAAAGATAACTTTAAAAATATAAATTATTTTAAAAAATAAAAAAATTCTTTAATAAATAAAAAACTGCTTTAAAAAAACTTGGAATATTTTTTTAAAGTGATAGATTTCGAAAGTAATAGATTACTTTTGAAAGTAATAGATTACTTTAAAGAAATTAAAAATTACTTTAAAAAATAGATTACTTTCGAAAGTAATAGGTTGCTTTCAAAAAATAGATTCATTTCGAAAATAGATTGATTTTAAAAATAATAGATCACTTTCGAAAGTAATATATTAATTTCAAAAATAGATTACTTTTTTATATGATTAGATTACTTTAAAAAATAGATTAATTTCCAAAATACTTTGAAAGTAATTTATTACTTTCAAAAATAATACATTAATTTTGAAATAATTACTTAAAAAAAAATAGAACACTTTCAAAAGTAGTCAGTTAGCCCAGTCGGTAGATCATCTGTCCCATGTACGAAGGCTCAGTCCTTGCTGCGGTAATCTATTACTTTTTAAAGTAATAGATTACTTGGGGTGGATTACTGGGTGGATGGTCAGTCTGCCCTTGTCCTTGGCGGTGGCAGCAGTCTACCAGATGGTGATGGAGGATGTGAGGGTGGACTCAGTGGTGGAGGTGTAGACGTGCACCATCATTGTCTTTGGCAGGTTGAACTTCTTCAGATTACTAGATTACTTTCGAGAGTAATAGATTTCTTGAGACATACTGAAACACTCTGAAACACCCTGAAAAACTCTGAAAAACTCTGAGACACTTTGAAACACTCAGAGACACTCAGAGACAAACTGAGATGCTCAGAGACACTCAGAGACAAACTGAGACACTCTGAGACACTCTGAAACTCTCTGACACACTCTGAGACACATTGAGACACTTTGAGACATACTGAGATGCTCAGAGACACTATGAGACACTTTGAGACATACTGAGACGCTCAGAGACGCTCAGAGACACTATGAGACACTTTGAGACACTATGAGACACTCTGAAACTCTCTGACACACTCTGAGACACATTGAGACACTCTGAGACATACTGAGACGCTCAGAGACACTTTGAGACACTATGAGACACTTTGAGACACTATGAGACACTTTGAGACACTCTGAAGACAGTGGAAACCTTCTGTGGTTTTCTTTCAGTTTCAACAGAAGTTCCTGTAGAGTTAAACTCAGCAGTCAGGAGGACAGAGTCCACATGCTCTCTCTCTGTGTGTTTACTTTCATGCATGCACCTCCTCCCTCTTGTTTTTTGAGTCTTTGACTCAAGTCTATTAATAAATCCTAAACCTAAACTAAATTATAATTCATTTGAAAGTCTTGTTCTTAGCCTTACTCACCCAACCTGGAAAACATTACAGCCAATTCTATTTGTTATAGTATATCGAGCTCCTGGTCCTTACTCAGAATTTTTATCTGAATTTGCAGAATTTGCATCAGGCTTGATCCTTAAAACAGATAAAGTAATTATTGTAGGTGATTTTAATATTCATGTGGACAACCACAATGATAGTCTTAGTGCTGCGTTTATCTCTTTGTTAGATTCAATTGGCTTCTGTCAGAGTGTAAATAAACCGACTCATTGTCTGAACCACACTCTTGATCTTGTTCTCTCATATGGCATTGAAATTGACCATCTAATAGTCTTTCCACAGAATCCTCTTCTATCTGACCATTTTTAAATAACCTTTGAGTTCATATTACTGGACTATAAGCCTTTTGGCAGAAACTCCTACAGCAGATGTTTATCTGATAGTGCTGTAGCCAAATTTAAGGAAGTGATTCCTTCAGTATTGAATTCAATGCCATGTCTCAATGTAGCAGAGGACTTGTCTGCTTCCTTTAGCCCCTCACAAATAGAACGTCTTGTTGATAATACTACAGACTCATTACGAACAACTCTCGACTCTATTGCACCTCTGAAAAAGAAGATAATTAAACAAAGGAGGTTAGCACCATGGTATAGCCAGCAGACTCGCAACTTAAAGCAAGAGGCACGAAAATCTGAACGCAAATGGCGTGCCACTAAGCTGGAAGACTTTCGTTTAATCTGGCAAGATAATCTTAAAACATACAGGAAGGCTCTCCGTGGTGCCAGAGCAGTCTATTACTCTTCACTAATCGAGGAAAATAAGAATAACCCCAGGTTTCTGTTCAGCACTGTAGCCAGGCTAACAGAGAGCCACGGCTCAACTGAGCCATCTATTCCTTTAGGTCTAAGTAGTAATGACTTCATGAGCTTCTTTAATGATAAAATTATAACTATTAGAGACAAAATTCATCACCTCTTGCCCTCAACAGGCACTGATCTGCCTTCTTACACAGCAAGTTTGGAAACAGCTGTAAAACCTGATATATATTTAGACAGTTTTTCTCCCATCGACCTTCATCAAATTACTTCAGTAATTTCTTCATCTAAGCCGTCAACCTGTCTCTTAGACCCCATCCCAACCAGGCTGCTCAAGGACGTTTTACCTCTAGTTAGCCCTTCTTTATTGGATATGATGAATCTGTCTCTATTATCAGGATATGTACCACAGTCTTTTAAAGTAGCTGTAATTAAACCTCTTCTTAAAAAGCCCACTCTAGATCCAGAGGTTTTAGCCAACTACAGACCGATATCAAACCTTCCCTTTCTCTCTAAGATACTTGAGAAAGCTGTAGCCAATCAGCTGTGTGACTTTCTCCATGAGAATAGTTTATTTGAGGATTTTCAGTCAGGATTTAGAGTGCATCATAGCACAGAGACCGCACTAGTCAAAGTTACAAATGACCTCCTAATGGCATCAGAAAAGGACTCATCTCTGTACTTGTCCTGTTAGATCTTAGTGCCACATTTGACACCACTGACCATCAAATTCTTTTACAGAGACTGGAACATCAAATTGGCATCAAAGGAACCGCCCTAAGCTGGTTTAAATCGTATTTTTTAGATCGATCTCAGTTTGTTCATGTCAATGATGAATCCTCCATGCATACCAAAGTTTGTCATGGAGTTCCACAAGGTTCTGTGCTAGGACCACTTCTATTCAGTTTATATATGCTTCCTCTAGGGAACATTATTAGGAATCACTCCATTAATTTTCATTGTTATGCTGATGACACCCAATTATATTTATCGATCAAGCCTGATGAAACCAATCAGTTAACTAAACTCCAAGCGTGCCTTAAGGATATAAAAAGTTGGATGACCTACAATTTTCTGATGTTAAATTCAGACAAAACTGAAGTTCTTGTAATTGGACCCAAACACCTCAGAAACTCTCTTTCTAGAGACTTAGTTACTTTAGATGGGATCACCTTGGCCTCCAGCTCCACCGTAAAGAATCTTGGAGTTGTTTTTGATCAGGATTTGTCCTTTAATATCCACATAAAACAAATTTCAGGGACTGCTTTCTTCCACTTACGTAACATTGCCAAAATCAGACGCATCGTATCTCAAGCGGATGCAGAAAAACTAGTCCATGCATTTGTTACTTCTAGGCTGGACTATTGTAACTCTTTGTTATCAGGCTGCTCCAATAAGTCTCTTAGGGCTTTGCAGCTAATTCAGAATGCTGCTGCACGTGTTCTGACAGGAACCAAGATCAGAGATCACATCTCTCCCATTTTGGCTTCTTTGCATTGGCTACCTCTTAAATCTAGAATAGAATGTAAAATTCTTCTCCTTACATACAAAGCTCTTCATGGTCAGGCACCATCATATCTAAAAGAGCTCACAGTACCTTACTTCCCCTCTAGAACGCTGCGCTCTCAGAATGCTGGGTTCCTTGTGGTTCCTATAGTTTCCAAAAGTAGACTGGGAGCCAGAGCTTTCAGCTACCAAGCTCCTCTTCTGTGGAACAAACTACCATTTTTGGTTCGGGAGGCAGACACGGTCAACACTTTTAAGAGTAGACTTAAGACTTTCCTTTTTGATAGAGCTTATAGTTAGGGCTGGCTCAGGTCATCCCTTAGTTATGCTGCTATAGGACTAGACTGCCGGGGGACTCCCTCTCCCTCCTTTCTCTCTCTGTCTCTCTCTCTCAGGGTTATGCCTAGTCAGGCACGGTATTGGTTGAAGATGTAGTCACATCTCCCTTTACTGAAAACTCTACTCAAATCTCTCTCTCTCTCTCTCTCTCTTTCTCTCTCTCTCTCTCTGTCTCTCTCTCTCTCTCTCTCTCCCTCTCTCTCACCATCACCATCTGTAAACATGCATGTCTCATTAATGCATGTTAATGCATGTTACTAACTAAACTTCTTCCCCGGAGTTTCTGTGCTCTCTCGTCCAGCAGGTTCTCATGGATCGTGGCTGCTGCTGTGGTCCTGCACGACGTCCACTACTTATATTATTACTGTCATTATTGTTACCATATCTCTGTGTACTCTGTATACTGTAATCATTTTATCATTCATTGTAATTGTACAATATGTCTCTGTTGATTTGTTCTGTACATGTGACATCTATTGCACGTCTGTCCGTCCTGGGAGAGGGATCCCTCCTCTGTGGCTCTTCCTGAGGTTTTTTCCACCTTTTTTCCTGTTAAAAGGGTTTTTGTGGGCAAGTTTTTCCTCACTCGAACCGAGGGTCTAAGGACAGAGGGTCTAAGGACAGAGGGTCTAAGGACAGAGGGTGTAAGGACAGAGGGTCTAAGGACAGAGGGTCTGAGGACAGAGGGTCTAAGGACAGAGGGTGTCACTCCCTGTACAGATTGTAAAGCCCTCTGAGGCAAATGTGTTTTGTGAATTTGGGCTATACAAATAAAATCTGATTTGATTTGAAACACTCAGATACACTATGAGACATACTGAGACGCTCAGAGACACTATGAGACACTTTGAGACACTTTGAAACACTCTGAGATACTCAGAGACACCATGAAACACACAGAGACAATATGAAACACTCAGAGACACTCTGAAACACTCTGAAACACTCAGAGACACACTGAGACACACTGAGACACTCTAAAACACTCTGAAACACTCAGAGACACTCAGAGACACTCAGAGACACTCAGAGACAATCTGAGACACTTTGAGACACTCTGAAACACTCTGAAACACTTTGAGACACTCAGAGACACTCTGAAACACTCAGAGACACTCAGAGACACTATGAAACACTCAGAGACAATCTGAGACACTTTGAGACACTCTGAAACACTCTGAGACACATTGAGACACTCTGAAACACTCTGAGACACTCTGAAACACTCAGAGACACTCTGAAACACTCTGAGACACATTGAGACACTCTGAAACACTCTGAGACACATTGAGACACTCTGAAACACTCTGAGACACTCTGAAACACTCAGAGACACTCTGAAACACTCTGAAACACTCAGAGACAATCTGAGACACTTTGAGACACTCTGAAACACTCTGAAACACTCTGAAACACTCAAGGGCAGTCTGAAACACTCTGAAACACTCCGAGACACACTGAGACACACTGAGACACTCTGAAACACTCTGAAACATTCAGAGACACTCAGAGACACCCTGAGACACTCTGAAACACTCTGAAACACTCAGAGACATTCTGAAACACTCTGAAACACTCTGAGACACTCTGAAACACTCTGAAACACTCAAAGACACTCTGAAACACTCTGAAACACTCTGAGACACTCTGAGACACATTGAGACACTCTGAAACACTCTGAAACACTCTGAAACACTCCGAGACACACTGAGACACTCTGAAACACTCTGAAACACTCTGAAACACTCCGAGACACACTGAGACACTCTGAAACACTCTGAAACATTCAGAGACACCCTGAGACACTCTGAAACACTCAGAGACACTCTGAAACACTCTGAGACACTCTGAAACACTCTGAAACACTTTGAGGCACTCTGAAACACTCAAAGACACTCTGAAACACTCTGAAACACTCTGAGACACTCTGAGACACTCTGAGACACTCTGAAACACATTGAGACACTCTGAAACACTCTGAAACACTCTGAAACACTCTGAGACACTCTGAGACACTCTGAAACACCCTGAGACACTCTGAAACACTCTGAAACACTCTGAAACACTCTGAGACACTCTGAGACACCCTGAGACACTCTGAAACACTCTGAAACACTCTGAGACACTCTGAATCACCCTGAGACACTCTGAAACACTCTGAAACACTCTGAGACACTCTGAATCACCCTGAGACACTCTGAAACACTCTGAAACACTCTGAGACACTCTGAGACACATTGAGACACTCTGAAACACTCTGAAACACCCAGACACACTCTGAAACACTCTGAAACACTCTGAGACACTCTGAAACACTCTGAAACACCCTGAGACACTCTGAAACACTCTGAGACACTCTGAAACACCCTGAGACACTCTGAAACACTCTGAAACACTCTGAGACACTCTGAGACACATTGAGACACTCTGAAACACTCTGAAACACCCAGACACACTCTGAAACACTCTGAAACACTCAGAGACACATTGAGACACTCTGAAACACTCTGAAACACTCAGAGACACTCTGAAACACTCAGACACACTCTGAGACACATTGAGACACTCTGAGACACCCAGAGACACTCTGAAACACTCTGAAACACTCAGAGACACTCAGAGACACACTGAGACACTCTGAAACACTCTGAAACACTCAGAGACACTCAGAGACACTCAGAGACACTTTTAGACACTTTGAAACACTCTGAGATGCTCAGAGACACCATGAAACACGCAGACACACTCTGAGACACATTGAGACACTCTGAAACACTCTGAAACACTCAGAGACACTCAGAGACACTCAGAGACACACTGAGACACTCTGAAACACTCTGAAACACTCAGAGACACTCAGAGACACTTTTAGACACTTTGAAACACTCTGAGATGCTCAGAGACACCATGAAACACGCAGAGACAATATGAAACACTCAAAGATACTCTGAAACACTCTGAAACACTCTGAAACACTCTGAGACACTTTGAAACACTCTGAGACACTCTGAAACACTTTGAGACACACTGAGACACTCTGAAACACTCTGAAACACTCTGAGACACTTTGAAACACTCCGAAACACTCTGAAACACTCAGAGACACTCTGAGACACTCTGAAACACTTTGAGACACACTGAGACACTCTGAAACACTCTGAAACACTCTGAGACACTCTGAAACACCCTGAGACACTCTGAGACACTCTAAAACTCTCTGACACACTCTGAGACGCATTGAGACACTGTGACGTCTGTTTAAATCCTCAGTCAAAAGTTTGTTTGTTTCAGCTCAAAGATTGACGACATCAGTTGACCTCTGATTGTTTAACGTCTTCTTCAATGATTCACTCCAACAGTCAGCTGTGAACAATAATTACAGTAATTACACCATAAATGAGACACAACAGAGAGAGAGTGGAGATCACAGGTCACTTTTATTTTCTACTAAAATATACATCTCATGTCTCTCGTGTCTCATGTTACATGTTAAATGTTGCATGTTACATGTTACATGTCTCATGTCACATGTCTCATGCAGGTTATTTTCCAGGACAGTCAACAGAAACACGATTAAACAGGAAGAACCACCTGAAGGCCACCTGACAATGTTTCTGTTTGTGTCACAAGACTTCAATTAAAGGTGCTCATCGTCATGACAACAGAAATAAAATGAAACATTGCTTCTGAGTGGATTAATAAAATCAGAGTTCAGTCTCTCCGTGATCCATCAGAGCTGTCGGACAGTTTGCAGGTCTCTTTGTCGGTTAGCTGGATGGCATGTAGTCCAGTCGGGTGCGGTCTTGTCCAGTTTAGTCCGGTCCAGTTTGGTCCGGTCCAGTCCGGTTTGGTCTGGTCCACATGTTTGTGAACAGAAGGCATATGTGAATCATTCATACGAACATAAAGAGGTAGGCAACATGCTCCTCTGCTCAGACTATGAAGAAGAAGAAATGAACAGACATGTGACATGAAGTCGGTTAAAAAGTTCAGCACCACATGCTCAAAGCTCCGCCCCCTCCATCATGTCCCGCCCCCTCCGTTTGCATATTGAGATGTTAAAACTGTTTTTTTACTTCGGTGCTCTGAATCACCCTGAGACACTCTGAAACACTCTGAAAACACTCTGAGACACTCTGAATCACCCTGAGACACTCTGAAACACTCTGAAACACTCTGAGACACTCTGAGACACATTGAGACACTCTGAAACACTCTGAAACACCCAGACACACTCTGAAACACTCTGAAACACTCAGAGACACATTGAGACACTCTGAAACACTCTGAAACACTCTGAAACACCCTGAGACACTCTGAAACACTCTGAGACACTCTGAAACACCCTGAGACACTCTGAAACACTCTGAAACACTCTGAGACACTCTGAGACACATTGAGACACTCTGAAACACTCTGAAACACCCAGACACACTCTGAAACACTCTGAAACACTCAGAGACACATTGAGACACTCTGAAACACTCTGAAACACTCAGAGACACTCTGAAACACTCAGACACACTCTGAGACACATTGAGACACTCTGAGACACCCAGAGACACTCTGAAACACTCTGAAACACTCAGAGACACTCAGAGACACACTGAGACACTCTGAAACACTCTGAAACACTCAGAGACACTCAGAGACACTCAGAGACACTTTTAGACACTTTGAAACACTCTGAGATGCTCAGAGACACCATGAAACACGCAGACACACTCTGAGACACATTGAGACACTCTGAAACACTCTGAAACACTCAGAGACACTCAGAGACACTCAGAGACACACTGAGACACTCTGAAACACTCTGAAACACTCAGAGACACTCAGAGACACTTTTAGACACTTTGAAACACTCTGAGATGCTCAGAGACACCATGAAACACGCAGAGACAATATGAAACACTCAAAGATACTCTGAAACACTCTGAAACACTCTGAAACACTCTGAGACACTTTGAAACACTCTGAGACACTCTGAAACACTTTGAGACACACTGAGACACTCTGAAACACTCTGAAACACTCTGAGACACTTTGAAACACTCCGAAACACTCTGAAACACTCAGAGACACTCTGAGACACTCTGAAACACTTTGAGACACACTGAGACACTCTGAAACACTCTGAAACACTCTGAGACACTCTGAAACACCCTGAGACACTCTGAGACACTCTAAAACTCTCTGACACACTCTGAGACGCATTGAGACACTGTGACGTCTGTTTAAATCCTCAGTCAAAAGTTTGTTTGTTTCAGCTCAAAGATTGACGACATCAGTTGACCTCTGATTGTTTAACGTCTTCTTCAATGATTCACTCCAACAGTCAGCTGTGAACAATAATTACAGTAATTACACCATAAATGAGACACAACAGAGAGAGAGTGGAGATCACAGGTCACTTTTATTTTCTACTAAAATATACATCTCATGTCTCTCGTGTCTCATGTTACATGTTAAATGTTGCATGTTACATGTTACATGTCTCATGTCACATGTCTCATGCAGGTTATTTTCCAGGACAGTCAACAGAAACACGATTAAACAGGAAGAACCACCTGAAGGCCACCTGACAATGTTTCTGTTTGTGTCACAAGACTTCAATTAAAGGTGCTCATCGTCATGACAACAGAAATAAAATGAAACATTGCTTCTGAGTGGATTAATAAAATCAGAGTTCAGTCTCTCCGTGATCCATCAGAGCTGTCGGACAGTTTGCAGGTCTCTTTGTCGGTTAGCTGGATGGCATGTAGTCCAGTCGGGTGCGGTCTTGTCCAGTTTAGTCCGGTCCAGTTTGGTCCGGTCCAGTCCGGTTTGGTCTGGTCCACATGTTTGTGAACAGAAGGCATATGTGAATCATTCATACGAACATAAAGAGGTAGGCAACATGCTCCTCTGCTCAGACTATGAAGAAGAAGAAATGAACAGACATGTGACATGAAGTCGGTTAAAAAGTTCAGCACCACATGCTCAAAGCTCCGCCCCCTCCATCATGTCCCGCCCCCTCCGTTTGCATATTGAGATGTTAAAACTGTTTTTTTACTTCGGTGCTCTGAATCACCCTGAGACACTCTGAAACACTCTGAAAACACTCTGAGACACTCTGAATCACCCTGAGACACTCTGAAACACTCTGAAACACTCTGAGACACTCTGAGACACATTGAGACACTCTGAAACACTCTGAAACACCCAGACACACTCTGAAACACTCTGAAACACTCAGAGACACATTGAGACACTCTGAAACACTCTGAAACACTCTGAAACACCCTGAGACACTCTGAAACACTCTGAGACACTCTGAAACACCCTGAGACACTCTGAAACACTCTGAAACACTCTGAGACACTCTGAGACACATTGAGACACTCTGAAACACTCTGAAACACCCAGACACACTCTGAAACACTCTGAAACACTCAGAGACACATTGAGACACTCTGAAACACTCTGAAACACTCAGAGACACTCTGAAACACTCAGACACACTCTGAGACACATTGAGACACTCTGAGACACCCAGAGACACTCTGAAACACTCTGAAACACTCAGAGACACTCAGAGACACACTGAGACACTCTGAAACACTCTGAAACACTCAGAGACACTCAGAGACACTCAGAGACACTTTTAGACACTTTGAAACACTCTGAGATGCTCAGAGACACCATGAAACACGCAGACACACTCTGAGACACATTGAGACACTCTGAAACACTCTGAAACACTCAGAGACACTCAGAGACACTCAGAGACACACTGAGACACTCTGAAACACTCTGAAACACTCAGAGACACTCAGAGACACTTTTAGACACTTTGAAACACTCTGAGATGCTCAGAGACACCATGAAACACGCAGAGACAATATGAAACACTCAAAGATACTCTGAAACACTCTGAAACACTCTGAAACACTCTGAGACACTTTGAAACACTCTGAGACACTCTGAAACACTTTGAGACACACTGAGACACTCTGAAACACTCTGAAACACTCTGAGACACTTTGAAACACTCCGAAACACTCTGAAACACTCAGAGACACTCTGAGACACTCTGAAACACTTTGAGACACACTGAGACACTCTGAAACACTCTGAAACACTCTGAGACACTCTGAAACACCCTGAGACACTCTGAGACACTCTAAAACTCTCTGACACACTCTGAGACGCATTGAGACACTGTGACGTCTGTTTAAATCCTCAGTCAAAAGTTTGTTTGTTTCAGCTCAAAGATTGACGACATCAGTTGACCTCTGATTGTTTAACGTCTTCTTCAATGATTCACTCCAACAGTCAGCTGTGAACAATAATTACAGTAATTACACCATAAATGAGACACAACAGAGAGAGAGTGGAGATCACAGGTCACTTTTATTTTCTACTAAAATATACATCTCATGTCTCTCGTGTCTCATGTTACATGTTAAATGTTGCATGTTACATGTTACATGTCTCATGTCACATGTCTCATGCAGGTTATTTTCCAGGACAGTCAACAGAAACACGATTAAACAGGAAGAACCACCTGAAGGCCACCTGACAATGTTTCTGTTTGTGTCACAAGACTTCAATTAAAGGTGCTCATCGTCATGACAACAGAAATAAAATGAAACATTGCTTCTGAGTGGATTAATAAAATCAGAGTTCAGTCTCTCCGTGATCCATCAGAGCTGTCGGACAGTTTGCAGGTCTCTTTGTCGGTTAGCTGGATGGCATGTAGTCCAGTCGGGTGCGGTCTTGTCCAGTTTAGTCCGGTCCAGTTTGGTCCGGTCCAGTCCGGTTTGGTCTGGTCCACATGTTTGTGAACAGAAGGCATATGTGAATCATTCATACGAACATAAAGAG
>CP136870.1:27248176-27263176 GCA_033000465.1 Sciaenops ocellatus | reverse complement strand
TGATCTTCATGTTGAACTTTGATTTGTTCTGTGAATATAAATAAAATATCTTTGATTTTTCACTATTTTTAAGTTTAACAGATGAAATAACAGTCATATTAATAATTTATGTTCAGCTCTAACAGACGATCACATGTTAACTTGTTGACATGTTGACGTGTTCACGTGTTCACATGTTGCGTATCTCCGTCAGGTTCTGGTCACTGGCTCGTGTCGTTCAGGAGAGCTGAGCAGCAGAAACACATGAAAGTTCTTCAGAGGATAAATGTGGCGTGCAGAAGAAGAGAGGATGAAGATGATGATGGTCGTCGTCATGGTAACACGTTAGACGCGGCGCTGCTGGTAAAACTCTTCTTCATGTGTTTGTTGAACGTGTTGCTTACGCGGTCGGTCTGAACGTTGACTTTTGTTTCCAGCTCCGGTGTCACTGCGTGGACGACCCGGCTGAGCTCTGCTTGGTGGACGTCAGAGAACTCCAACTGGACTCTGTAAGAACGTTTACCTAACGTTATTCTGTGGTTAGAAAGACGTTAGTTAAACATTTCTTTATTGTTTCACAGGTCAAAGCTGAAGAGGTGAAGCTGTTTGTGAACGTAGCTTACGTCGATGCTTCGATCAACTCGCTCGCTTTAGGTCAATATATTTAATAAAATAACATCACGTCTTCTTCTTTGGAGTCTTTCAGCAGTTTTCTGTGTTTCTTCTTTAGAGTCTTTCAGCAGTTTTCTGTTTTTCTTCTTTAGAGTCTTTCAGCAGTTTTCTGTTTTTCTTCTTCTTTGGAGTCTTTCAGCAGTTTTCTGTTTTTCTTCTTTAGAGTCTTTCAGCAGTTTTCGGTCTCTGAGAGAACTCAATCTGTCGTTAAACGGGCTGAAAAATATCAAACTTCAGGCAGTCGACCTTCCTCATCTGCAGGTAACGTCACATCGATATTTTAATATTTAATGTTTGATGATCTGATTTATTGAGTGCAGCCGTAGGCGCACTCATTACTCTCTCTCCCAGGAAAACGCTGAGTCGCGTTTAATTTTATTGAGTGCAGCCGTAGGCGCACTCAATACTCTCTCTCCCAGGAAAACGCTGAGTCGCGTTTAATTTTATTCTTATTATTATTATTCTTACGCCCGTTTTTCGGTTCGCTACTCCTCCCACAGTTTTCGTCGCACATGCACGAAATTCGCACAGCATTCCCGGCGTAGCCGGGAATGCTATGCTATGACTTTTCTAAGACTTTCGCCGAACGGTTTGGCCAAAAATCGCGAAAAACCACGCCGAAAAACTCAATGTGTGTGTATTGCGAGCCAGTCTTAGAGCTAGAGTGCGTGACATCATCGCTAGAGTGAAGAGGGAGAGAAAAATTCGTCCAAAAAAAAATTTAGAAACTGCTCCCGAGGCCACAAATTTCACACTACAGACATAATTTATACATCGAAACGTAGGAAAATTTCTCTTCTCGCTCACATTCGTCTGCTGAAGCGGTCAGAGTTATAGTTTTGGCGTGAGACGCAGAGATGCGCCAGCAACACCGACCCACACCTCCATCTACTGCCATGTTAATTTGAGAAGAGAAATTTCCAAAAGGAGCAGGGAGCACCTGTTCTTTCTTAAACTCCCGAGGGCAGAGTTTTTCACATTTAGGTCTGAAACTCGGCACAGAACTGGCCGAGAAGAGGAGGATGCTAGCAGTCTTTACGGGTTTCGGATAGTCCACACCGTTTGGCAGTTGTCGCGACCTGTTCGAGGGGCTCATTTTGAAATTTTCTGTGTCTCTCAGGGGTCAGAGGGAGAGAGCAAGCACACCTGCTCCTAATTGCAGCCCCTCCCTGGTTACTTGGCAACCTCAGGCCTGAGGGAGCAGAGAGGGGAGGGGCTGTTTTCACAGACACATTAGTCTTCACCCAGGAAAACGCTGAGTCATGCTTTATAGTCACCTTCATATTAGATAGACAGACACAAACAGAGACATAGAGACATACACACAGACACAATTACACACACACACACACACACACAGACAAGACAAAAGGCTTTCAAAATAAGAGTCCCTTCAAAATAAAAGACTTTTTTTTTTTTTTTTAAAATAAAAGATAGACAGACACAAACAGAGACATACAGACATACACAAAGACAAGACAAAAGGCTTTCAAAATAAGAGTCCCTTCAAAATAAAATACTTTTTTTTTTAAAAATAAAAGACTTTGTGAAACTCTCATTAACAGACACAGACAGGCAGACAAATGTCTTTCAAAATAAGAGTCCCTTCAAAATAAAAGACTTTTTTTTTTTTTTTTTTTAAATAAAAGACTTTGTGCAACTCTCATTCACAGACTACAGTTAACACACACATACACCATTCCCGGCGCAGCCGGGGATGGTGTATGTGGGTCAGTGTGACTCCTTTCAAAATAAAAGACTTTGTGAAACTCTTATTAACAGCCTACAGTTAACACACACATACACCATTCCCGGCGCAGCCGGGGATGGTGTATGTGTGTGTGGGCCAGAGCCTGACCCACACAGACAGACAGACAGACAGACAGATGTCTTTCAAAATAAGAGTCCTTTCAAAATAAAAGACTTTTTTTTTTTTTTTTAATTGAATGTATGGGGGCGACAGGCCAGAGGAGGCTGCACTCTCAAAATTTCTTTAGGAATTTTTCTAGTTCTTATTCTTATTATTCTTACGCCCGTTTTTCGGTTCGCTACTCCTCCCACAGTTTTCGTCGCACATGCACGAAACTCGCACACCATTCCCGGCGTAGCCGGGAATGGTGTGCTATGACTTTTCTAAGACTTTCGTCGAACGGTTTGGCCAAAAATCGCGAAAAACCACGCCGAAAAACTCAATGTGTGTGTATTGCGAGCCAGTCTTAGAGCTAGAGTGCGTGACATCATCGCTAGAGTGAAGAGGGAGAGAAAAATTCGTCCAAAAAAAAATTTAGAAACTGCTCCCGAGGCCACAAATTTCACACTACAGGCATAATTTATACATCGAAACGTAGGAAAATTTCTTTTCTCACTCACATTCGTCTGCTGAAGCTGTCAGAGTTATAGTTTTGGCGTGACACGCAGAGATGCGCCAGCAACACCGACCCACACCTCCATCTACTGCCATGTTAATTTGAGAAGAGAAATTTCCAAAAGGAGCAGGGAGCACCTGTTCTTTCTTAAACTCCCGAGGGCAGAGTTTTTCACATTTAGGTCTGAAACTCGGAACAGAACTGGCCGAGAAGAGGAGGATGCTGGCAGTCTTCACGGCTTTCGGATAGTCCACACCGTTTGGCATGTGTCGCCACCTGTTCGAGGGGTTCATTTTGAAAATTTCTGTGTCTCTCAGGGGACAGAGGGCGAGAGCACGCGCAGCTGGACCTAATTGCAGCCCCTCCCTGGTTACTTGGCAACCTCAGGCCTGAGGGAGCAGAGAGGGGAGGGGGGGACTAGTCTTCACCCAGGAAAACGCTGAGTCATGCTTTATAGTCACCTTCATATTAGATAGACAGACACAAACAGAGACATACAGACATACACACAGACACACTTACACACACACACAGACAAGACAAAAGGCTTTCAAAATAAGAGTCCCTTCAAAATAAAAGACTTTTTTTTTTTTTTTAATAAAAGACTTTGTAAACCTCTCATTAACTGACAGACAGACAAACAGACAGACAGCTGTCTTTCAAAATAAGAGTCCCTTCAAAATAAAAGACTTTTTTTTTTTTTTTTTTTTTTTAATTAAATCTTTTGAAAAACTCTCATTAACAGACTAAAGTTAACACACACATACACCATTCCCGGCGCAGCCGGGGATGGTGTATGTGTGTGTCAGTGTGACTCGGTGTGACTCCTTTCAAAATAAAAGTGTGACTCCTTTCAAAATAAAAGACTTTGTGAAACTCTCATCAACAGCCTAAAGTTAAACCAAAACACATACACCATTCCCGGCGGAGCCGGGGATGGTGTATGTGTGTGTGGGCCAGAGCCTGACCCACACAGACAGACACACAGACAGACAGAAAGACAGACAGGTGTCTTTCAAAATAAGACTCCCTTCAACATAAAAGATTTTGTGAAACTCTCATTAACAGACACAGACATACAGACAGATGTCTTTCAAAATAAGAGTCCCTTCAAAATAAAAGAATTTTTTTTTTTTTCCAATTTAATGTATGGGGGCGACGGGCCAGAGGAGGCTGCACTCTCAAAATTTCTTTAGGAATTTTTCTAGTTTATTTTGATCTTCAGGTTTTGGATCTGTCTTTTAACCGTCTGTCTGCTGAGGACGTCGTCTCCATCGGTCGACTTCCTCGTCTGAAGATTCTTCATCTGACAGGAAATCATCTTCATCATCTTCCTCATCTGACTTCATCAAACCGCGACAACACTCAAACGTTAGTGAAGCAGAAATATGAGTTTATTTTATTCATGAATCAAACGTTCAAACTTTTAATGTTCTCTGAGAAAAGACAAAAACTAAAACAGGGAAGTGACGAAATGATTCATTTATTTTCTCAGGTCGACTGTCAGACTAATTAAAACAAACTGTGATGAGTCACAGAACGCAGAATATTTATCATCATGAGGACGACTGAATATTAATGTTTTAATGAGATCTGTTAATGAGCTGACTCATCATGTGTCAATCATGCAGATCAATACTCAGTCAAACACAAAGACCCATTTCAAACAGTTCTTATAGTGACCATGAGGGGGCGCACAAACATCCCAGATTCACCTCCAGTCTGAAGAAGAAGTGAAGTTTAAACACCTGCTGCAGGTACGAGCCGAGAGGACGAGAAGAAGAAGTGAAAAATTAGAATAATAATTAATAAAATGACGTTTCAACCTGAATTCAACTAAAGACGAAAGAAAAACAAACAGATTTAATGTTCAAACTTTATATTTTATTTAAATATTCACTGATACAGGATGAAGAAAAGAGTGACACACCTGTTTGAAGCTTCACAGGTGACACAGAATATCGTCCAAAGATTCATGATGACTTTTGACCCCTCAGGCAGATCCTATAAAGACATTACTACAGATGAAGTTCAAACCAACAACATCCAGACACACGACACTTTCTGGACCAGAACATCTGAGACCGACTGACAGGATTTAGATGAAGACTAAATGTTTTTTTTTTTAGTTTTATTTAAACACAAACTGAACTAAATAAAGTTTCTGTTCTTTGTTTCAGGTCAACTGAAGACGACGACAGGCGCTTTGACTGTCTCAAAGTTTTGATGCTGGACGATAACAAACTGTCGTCTGAAGTCTTCGACAGTCTGTCAAAGCTCCAGAGGTCACTATGTTCATGTAAAGTTTAATTCAGACTCAGTTCAGAGTCAGAGTTTTAATGTTTAATTCTGAATCACAGGCTGAAAGTTTTAAACCTGCAGAAGAACCACATCTCGGAAATCCCGTACGTGATGGACGGGTTCAAACCTTCGACATCTGTCGAGGATAAATTCGGTAAATTCAGTAAAAACTCATCAGTTTCTTCAACATCCTCTGAAAAATGTTGATTTATCATTTTTATCGTCCGTCCAGCCTCTAAAGAGCCGAACCCTGAAGAACCCGTTAGGAGGATCTCAGAGGTGATTCAACTGTTTCTGTTTGACACGTTTCATCACGTTTCATTGTTTCTTCACATTTTAAATCTGAAGTCTTCATTATGTTAAAGATCTTTGAAAACTGGGACAGGTTCTGCACAGGGTCCAATCTGCCACTACCAGAACTTCAGTTCCTTGATTTATCTGACAACAAGGTTTGTAAATCATGTTCAGATAAAAGATCAGACGTCTGAGAGCGAGCTAACAGCTGCTAACTTAAGCTAACGTCAGCTCACGTCTGTTTTGACAGATAGCAGAAGAAGAAGCTGTGCTGGCGGCCGCTCTCTTCCTGAAGCTTCGACAGATCGATATTCACGCGAACCCTCTGACCATGCGGAGGAGCGGTAACGTTTTTCTCTTTTCTCGTGTCGGAGGTCGTTTTTAAAATGTTTTAATGTTGACTCAAATCTTTGTTTGAACGCAGGAGATCCTCCGTTACTGACCCACTACCTCCACGAGAGGCTGGGCATCACGATAAAACGTAAGAAGACACAGGAATGGATGAAGATCCCTCTGAAGGCGTCCTCTGATCCAGAATGGACGGTAGGAAGAGTTCTGGATCGACCACCAAGATCTGACTTCATGAACCCGAAACAGCTTCATCGGTTCGTGTCGCAAGGCAAAAAAAGAAACCTAAAAGTGTCAAAGAAGACGGTTCTGATGGACACACGTCGTTCTGCACATCCTGAGAAATGTCAGCTGACCGTCAGGGCAAGACCAGAACCTGAAGGACCAGAACCGGAAGGACCAGAACCTGAAGACGGACCAGAACCTGAAGACAAACCAGAACCTGAAGACAAACCAGAGCCTGAAGGACCAGAACCTGAAGACATACCAGAACCAGAAGGACCAGAACCTGAAGGGAAGAACAAAGACGACACCTTGGAGGAACATTCAGAACAGTTCTTTGTTACTCAGGTGGGATCATGTTTGTTTTGATGAAGTGGATTATTGTCGAGGTAGTAATCAGATTACTCATCTAAGTAAAAGTTCCTGTGAAAATACTTTTGAGTTTTTTTAAGTTTCTGTGAATCTGAATCTTTGTTTCCTGAATGTCGATCAAAGTTTGATCTTCGAGCTGAAGACGAACAAACTTCAGAGAACGACGGCGATAAATTCACTCGTGATGAAACGTTGATGGACGTGAACACGGCCCGTGAGGCGACCCGTGAGGCGGTCGGGCCCATCGGTGAGAACCTTTAAACACGTCACACCTTTAAAAAGTTTTGTTATATTTTTATTTATATTTTCATTTTTAGTTTCTTTTTGCTGACAGGAATTCAAACGGCTGTCCGGATGCTCGAACACACTCTGAAGAATCTGAACGTTTACAGAGACTCCAGACCAAAACTGGTCTGCATCCAGACGCCGTACACGGAGCGACAGAAGAAGGTTTATTTAAATTCAGACTGTCAGATCATAAAAATATATAATCTGATTCATAATCTGACCTTTGACCTCTCTGCAGATTAAAGAACTTCCTCCTCTGAAGATAAAACATCGAGCTGAACGAGTTGACGAGCTGATGAAAGAAATGAAGGAGAGCTCCACCATCAGAGTCCCTCTAAGTATGAACATCGGACCTCCATCAGCTGATCAGATGACCTCCATCAGCTGACCTCCATGAGCTGATCAGCTGACCTCCGTCACCTATCTTTAATTAACTCTTTGTGTTCTGACAGGCGGAGCGATGAACAGCACCGGAGTGAGCAAACAAGAAGCTCTGTCACTGCTGAAGGACATGAAGAGGAAGTACAAGATGGTCCATCAGAGAACGATGGGAAAAGTAGCAAGCGAGTCCAACCAGAACCAACCAGAACAGAGCTGCAGATCATCTGAATGTTTCTTCCTGCCTTGAATAAAATCAAAAAATGAAATCAGTAAATCTTCAGTCGATTGATTCCTCAAAGACAAAACGAGATGGTCTGAAGGTCTGATGGTCTGGAGGTCTGATGGTCTGGAGGTCTGATGGTCTGAAGGTCTGATGGTCTGGAGGTCTGAAGGTCAGGAGGTCTGAAGGTCTGAAGGTCTGGAGGTCTGAAGGTCAGGAGGTCTGAAGGTCTGAAGGTCTGGAGGTCTGGAGGTCTGAAGGTCTGATGGTCTGGAGGTCTGATGGTCTGGAGGTCTGAAGGTCAGGAGGTCTGAAGGTCTGAAGGTCTGGAGGTCTGAAGGTCTGATGGTCTGAAGGTCTGGAGGTCTGATGGTCTGATGGTCTGAAGGTCTGGAGGTCTGGAGGTCTTGAGGTCTGAAGGTCAGGAGGTCTGAAGGTCTGATGGTCTGATGGTCTGATGGTCTGGAGGTCTGATGGTCTGGAGGTCTGATGGTCTGATGGTCTGGAGGTCTGATGGTCTAGAGGTCTGGAGGTCTGAAGGTCTGATGGTCTGATGGTCTGAAGGTCTGAAAGTCTGATGGTCTAGAGGTCTGATGGTCTGGAGGTCTGATGGTCTAGAGGTCTGGAGGTCTGAAGGTCTGGAGGTCTGATGGTCTGATGGTCTAGACTCTGTGCGTCTTGTTAACGTCTTAATAAACTTTTAGAAACTCGTCTTTAGTTGAGTCTCAGATTTGTTGTCACTCTTCATGTTTAGTGTCTTAATGTGTCTTTGTTGATCCATAGAATTTATTCTGTGATTCTTTAAAGACATGAAAAGTTTTTACAGTGTCACTGTGGTTCTGTTTGGGTTCTGATCAGCTGCTCCAGACCTCAGTGAGTCCAACATGCCTATATAAATCAGTATTATAAATCAGCTGTTTGCCAACAGACATAAAAAAACAGTTTGTTTACAGTCTGTCCAAAAACAGTTCAGGGCCAGCCTGGTCCAGATCCTGGTCCAGATCCTGGTCCAGCCTGGTCCAGATCCTGGTCCAGCCTGGTCCAGATCCTGTTGTGTCACAGGTTCGATTCCTGTTCTATGTTCGGTTGTTTTTGTTTCTCTTCGTCCGTCACATGATTCCAATTATTCCTGAGCAGTTTACACATGTGGAGTCAGTCCAGCTGGAACCAATCAGAGCTCGTCTGCACAAACCTCATCTGACTGTACGTCAGGACGTGATCACATGATCACATGATCACATACACACAACACGCTGCACGTCAGGCCCACACATAACATACAAACGTGATCACATGACCACATACACTTTCACTTCGCTTGACTCTGAATGTCTGTCTGTCTGTCTGTAAGTCTTAGGATCAGTCTTAGGATCAGTCTGAGCATCAGTCTTAGGATCAGTCAGAGGATTAGTCTTAGGATCAGTCTGAGTCTCAGTCTTAGGATCAGTCTGAGCATCAGTCTTAGGATCAGTCAGAGGATTAGTCTTAGGATCAGTCTGAGTCTCAGTCTTAGGATCAGTCTTAGGATCAATCGGAGCATCAGTCTTAGGATCAGTCTGAGCATCAGTCTTAGGATCAGACGGAGGATCAGTCTGAGCATCAGTCTTAGGATCAGACGGAGGATCAGTCTTAGGATCAGTCGGAGCATCAGTCTGAGCATCAGTCTTAGGATCAGACGGAGGATCAGTCTTAGGATCAGTCGGAGGATCAGTCAGAGTCTCAGTCGTTTATCTGACGGTACCGAGGAGTTGGAGCCACTCTCTGAACGGCTCCGTCCGGCTCGGAGGAGAATTTGTTGTTGCTTCAGCGACATGATGGAGTTTGTTCTGCAGCCAGAGAGTTCTGGCATGAATTTACTGAGCCGGACCAGAACTCTGCTCCAGAAGAGTTCTGAAGTGAGAATGATTAGTGCTTCAAACATGGACCGGTTGCATAAGTGTGTGTGTGTGTGTGTGTGTGTGTGTGTTCATGTTGGAATGGACGAACGATTGTGCAACAGGCAGTTTTTGGGCAAAGATCAGTCAGTCAGTTATATTCACTGATCTCATCACAGACTAACGCTCAGAGAACGTTTCACAAACCATCTTTAGCACACGCATGTTCACAAGACGAAGGCACGAGGTCAGAGGTCAGCTTCACTTTGATCAAACTTCAGTTTGTTTCACCTCTCGTGAGTCTTTTTATCTATCGGATCATCAGTAAATAATACATGTATGTTCCGTGTCCACGTGGCTCCTACACTTCCCATAATGCAGTGAAATAGTATGTTTCATCAGAACCTGTCAGGTACTAACACCGTCTGTAACCGTGATGACATCACTATGATGTCACACAGCTCGTCATGGAGCGGCGTTAATGATGTGTTGTTGATGTGATTGACACGCAGTGACGTCACGTGCAGACGTGTAAACGATCAACTAACGTGACGAATTACTTCAACGTAACGATTGACACGTGTCTAACGAGCTTGTTCACGTCTGTTCTTCTTCACATGATCGTCAGGACGGAGTGACTCACTGAGGCTTTTGGTTCTGACCCGGTTTATTGAGTGAAAACACATTTTCCAGTGGGTGATATAAGAACCTGGCAGCAGAGTCCAAACACAGAAATAACAGAGAGATGCATGATGGTCCGTCAGGCCTTTGTTTATATATGGAGAGAGATGAGGTTTCTGTGCACATCTGGAGCGGGTCGGCCTGTTTGGGTTCGCTTTGTTTGACTCTCACGTTGAGGCCCGGCAGAATAACCCCGCTGAGGCTCAGACACCAGATTTGGCTCCGAGCGGGCCTGAATACCTCATCAACACTCCTCATTACTCCAGAGCCAAACGGGTTCAGCACCGACCGGACCTCTTCATTATTTCTGCTGACGGACGACTGAACTGTAACACACTGCCTCATGTAAGCCCGGTCTGGCCTGGCCCGACCCGGCCGCAGTCCTCTGGTCAACAGGTCATTGCTAATTATCAAACCGTTAACGTGTTGTTGTTCTACGTTATTCCGTGAACTCTTTAAACGTTTACGAACACGTGACCTTTAAACCGAGCTGTTCGGGACGAGACCAAAGTGTTCATGAGCCCAGTCCAGGCTCGGCTGGCCGCATTCCAAACATCAGCCACGATGATCAGGGCCAACTTAATTAACGAGAGTGTAAAAAACAGAGGCCGTGATAGATTTCGGAAGTATTTCGATGAAGTCTGAGCGGCGGGGTTCTGCTGAGCGCCTTAATCAGCTATGAAAGCAAACACATCCATCAGAGTTCATTAGGTGAACACAGTGTGAATCAAAAGGCCGCCTGATTGGTTTGAATGCTTCACTTCCTCACAAACACCGGACCGGCCGACCCGCTCGGCACATGAGGAAGTGTTTTATCTAATCAGGACCGAGCCGCACACAGAACATCCTGCATGAGCGGCCGGCGAAGGGTCCGTTAACTTCACGGTAACGTCTCCGAGTCCTGACCCGGTTCCTCTGGATGTGGCTCAAACGGGCAGACGATGATTTATTCCTCCTGACTGCCTCCAGCTGTTCCCAGCACCGGAGCCAAGACCGAGCATGCAGAGCTGAACGGGCCGAGACGAACCCATAAACATCCACAAACCGAGCCCTGACGGTGTTTCCACCAGAACCGAGCCACAAACACGCCGTGCAGACATTCATCGGCTAACGACCCGCATGGGAACACGGCGACGTGAAAATGTTAATTACTAATTTAAGCTGGCAGCCGTAAAGTAGAACAGCCCTTTGTCACCCTCAGCCTGTTTGGACCGGGCTGTGTCGGGTCCAACAGTTTACACAGAGACACGGCGGCCCGGTTCAGAGTAATGAAGGCGTTCAGGAGAAGTTTGAAAATATTGTTTGATGCCTCGAGCGAGAGGCGGACCGCGCCGTCTGGCTCAAAGTGTGAAACAAACACAATGAGTCATTGTGAGGGGAGCTGAAGGGAAGCCATGCTAGCGCTGAGTCATGGGAACCACGGCGATAATCTGACACCCGGGGACCAAACACGCCACGCTAACACAGCACGCTGACACGGGTCCCATGACCTCGTCTGCACACGTGTTTTTACAGTGTTTGGATTGTTGTTTTATAATCATGAATAATCAGAGCCTGAGTCTGGAAATATAGACGACGACTTTAAATCCAACCAATCCAACCCATATGACTGTTTACAACGAGAAGAGTTAGCTTCCTGTTAGCTTCAAGTTAGCTTCCTGTTAGCTTCTTTCACATCACTCCTTTTGAATATAAAAATATGTAACTTTGACTAAAACGTTAAAAATTCAGCATGCTAACTTTGGTTTTCTGTTGGTCTATCAGTGAATCATATATACTGATACTCAGATACTCTAACCCTCATCAGAACCTCATCAGAACCTCATCAGAACATTAACAGAACCTCATCAAAACCTCAACAGAACCTCAACAGAAGATTAACAAGGTCTGAAAATAACCAGAGATTTATGAGAACGCTGCTGCTGGAAAGATACTGAGGTTTAATGTGTGTGTGTGTATGTGTGTATTACTCTGTGTGTGTGTGTGTGTGTATTACTGTGTGTATGTGTGTGTGTCTATTACTGTGTGTGTGTGTGTATTGTGTGTGTGTGTATTACTGTGTGTGTGTGTGTGTGCGTGTGTTTGCGGGGTGAAGTGAGTTTGAACTTCTGCTTTTCATTTTCGTGCCTCTCTGATAACATTTCATCTCCAGAGGAAAACAGTTTATCCGGCCTTCCGGAGTTTTCTTTAATGGAAGCCTTCAGGCGCTTCAGACGAGACAGGCCGGGTCGGGCCGGTTCTGCTGCAGCACAATCTGATCTCACATCTCACACACATGTTGAGACTGACTCGTCATCACGTGTGCAGCGTGTAAACATGAGAGCAGACAGACAGGTTCAAACAGAGTCTTTATGGATAAACTGAGCAGCTACATGACAAACCTGTGATCACGTGACACGCCTGACTCCGACACGTGTCACACGTATGTCCACAGGAACACGCTTTAAACACGCTGACAGAAACTCTGTTTGTATTTACAATAAATATGTCGACACTCGTGTCTCCTCCTCGCCGTGAGCGCGGCGTGGCTCCATGCCCGGCCGTGATGATTTTCATATGTCTGAACAAAGAATCCAAAAATGTCCTCAGTCATCCAATATTAACATCAGAGTCAACAAAAGTCTAAACTCCAGAACCAGAACCAGAACCGGAGCTCTGGACTCGACCCTGGATCCACTGCAGGAGGCGCT
Organism: Sciaenops ocellatus; assembly: GCA_033000465.1. Classification (NCBI taxonomy): domain Eukaryota; kingdom Metazoa; phylum Chordata; class Actinopteri; family Sciaenidae; genus Sciaenops; species Sciaenops ocellatus. Next base: position 27,250,488 of record CP136870.1, on the reverse strand, counting down.
TCATGGCGTGACGTGATTAAAAGACTGTGTGACCTCTCCCCAGTTTACAACAAACGTGACGATTAATCAATAAACATGATACATGACGTTACAGGTGAAGTGTGTATGTAGTATGTTAACCGTGTGGACGTGTAGCGTGTATGAGTTAAGTATGTTAACCGTGTGGACATGTAGTGTGTTGGAGGATCAGGGTGAACACGGGTCGTCCGTCTGTCGGGGGTTTAAGAAGGTCACCATCTCTCTGATGCCGTCCTCGCAGAGCGTCGTCTGAGGAGCTTTACTCAGATTCTCTCCTTCGTCTTTAAACTTCCTCCACGTCTCTGAAACACAAACAAATTAACATCATTAATATTCATTTAACTTAATTAAAATAAAACTAAAATATTAAAATGATTCACGAGAAGACGTCGTGACTCAAACCTTCGTCCAGCGTGGTCAGTAATGTGAAGTTCTCTGGATGATCGACGATGTCTTTCCTCTGAACGTCACCGATCTCCATCAACTGTAAGACTCCTGTTTGAACACTCAGTGCGTTTACATGCAGCAAAAAATTTGAATTTCTGACGGTATCAGACAGTTCGGACTTTTAAAATGCTTGTAAACACCTTAATCCGACCTACTTAGGACCATAACGGACATCTCAAAATCGGATAAGAACACCTAGATAATTCGTTCATAGTCGGCTTTTTAACTCCATGTATACTCAGCAGTCGGATCTAAATCGGATTTTGCATTCTGCGCATGCTCGAGAATTTCCGCCGGGGCTTTCACCCGGAAGTGAAAGGAGACGCTGTATTAAATAGCGGTGTTGTTGCTTTTATATGCATTATTAGGAGGAAAATAATGCACGAAATGTACGCTACTGTAGCATCGACCATCTCCTCGTACGCCATCTTTGTTTGAGTGCCGTCAGATAGTTTGTTGTTGCTGATAAGTAGAGGTCAGCCGGACGTGGCTCTTTGTTGAGAGGGCTACAGCGCCACATAGCGTAACAGAGTCAGCCATGCTCCGGACATTTATCCGATTCTCTGAACGGCATGTATACTCAGACGAGTGATTCGGTCTGATGCATGTCTTTATCTGACACCAGCAGAAATTAGAATTTTTTGCTGCATGTAAACGAACTGAGAGACCACATACGACCAGACCAGACCAGATCAGACCAGACCAGACCAGACCAGATCAGATCAGACCAGATCAGATCAGACCAGACCAGATCAGACCAGACCAGATCAGATCAGACCAGACCAGACCAGATCAGATCAGACCAGATCAGATCAGATCAGACCAGACCAGACCAGATCAGATCAGATCAGACCAGACCAGACCAGATCAGATCAGACCAGACCAGATCAGATCAGATCAGACCAGACCAGACCAGATCAGATCAGACCAGACCAGACCAGATCAGATCAGACCAGACCAGATCAGATCAGATCAGATCAGACCAGACCAGATCAGATCCTAACCCCTGAATAGTCTGACACTTTTCTGTTAGATATAAAGCTGCAGCTAGCAGCTAGTTAGCTTAGCTTTAGCACAAAGACTGGAAACTGGAAACAAGAACTGTTCATGTTCATCTGTTAGCTTTGGACAGAGCTAGGCTAGCTGTTTCCAGCTGGTCTTTCCTTCTCGCTGTCACCAGGTGTTTGCTCAGTGACATTATAAAGAGTAGCTCTGTGTGCAAACAGGTAACTTCCAGCAGTGCTTCGTACCTTCACCGGCCTTCCAGACTTGGACTTCGACCTCGGCCGTGCTCTGTCTCTCCACAGCGATGATCCTGACGGTGTTGGGCGGGTCCACTTTCAACGAAGACTCCACCTTATACACCAACAGGCTGTTTTTATACCCGAGAATACACTGAGTCTGATTCCCCTCAGACTTACTCTCTGCAGACAAGACACGGAGCATACATGTCATGATGATCATACATGTCAGGATGAACATACATGTCAGGATGAACATACAGGTCATGATGATCATGCATGTCATGATGATCATACGGATGAACATACATGTCAGGATGAACATACATGTCAGGATGAACATGCATGTCATGATGATCATACATGTCATGATGAACATGCATGTCATGATGATCATACATGTCATGATGAACATACATGTCAGGATGATCATACATGTCAGGATGAACATACATGTCAGGATGAACATGTATGACATGACAATGCGTGTTTCTGTACCTGGACATGTCTTGCAGCACTTCCCGGCTGGCTTCAGCGGCTGTTGACAAGGGTACTCGCTGGGACACGTGATGCGTTTACAGTCCTGCAGGCCGTCGGTACAAGTGC
>CP136870.1:27218176-27240676 GCA_033000465.1 Sciaenops ocellatus | reverse complement strand
GGAGGAGGTGAGGAGGTGAAGGAGGAGGTGAGGAGGTGAGGAGGTGAAGGAGGAGGTGAAGGAGGAGGTGAGGAGGTGAAGGAGGAGGTGAAGGAGGAGGTGAAGGAGGAGGTGAGGAGGTGAAGGAGGAGGTGAGGAGGTGAAGGAGGAGGTGAAGGAGGAGGTGAGGAGGTGAAGGAGGAGGTGAAGGAGGAGGTGAGGAGGTGAAGGAGGAGGTGAGGAGGTGAAGGAGGTGAAGGAGGTGAGGAGGTGAAGGAGGAGGTGAGGAGGTGAAGGAGGTGAAGGAGGAGGTGAGGAGGTGAAGGAGGAGGTGAGGAGGTGAAGGAGGAGGTGAGGAGGTGAACCTCTCGTGTTGGACTGGTCAGGTGATCCTAACAAAATGTCCGCTCACCTTCTTCCTGAACGCAGCCTTCTTCTTCTTCTCGTCTTCCTCCATCTTCCTGAGACGAGCTGCCTGCTCTGAGAGGAGGAGGAGAAGTCATGTGGTCAAAGTCTCCGTCCGGAACCACAGGTCCAGATCAGAGCGGGCCGGATCCGTGTGTGTGTGTGTGTGTGTGTGATGTTTTATGAGCACAAACACTGAATGAAACTTTTTAAATATCTTGTTTCCGTGTTTAAACTGGACGATTTGGCGCTCGGCGTTGCCATGGTTACACAGATGTTCTAACGTTAAACTGCTGACAAGTGTATTTATTACTGACTTTAATCTGCAGTGAAGAGTCCTGAGCTAACTGAGCTAACGGAGGTAACCTAACGTGACCAGACGGCCCCGATTTGCGGGGACAGTGCCCGTTTTGGGTGACCTGTCCCGGACAAAACGTCCCCGATTTTGACACTGAACGCGGGGAAATGCGCGCAGACTCAAACTCCAGTTATTACGGTAGCCATTTAACGCATCGCCAGAGAAGACGTCGTATGACGTACAGACGCAGCAGCGTCAACAGCAACAATCCAGAGGCGGCAAAAAGGAGCGGCCGCGATGAACGGTCCGCTGTGTGTGTGTGTGTGTGTGTGTGTGTGTGTGTGTGTGTGTGTGAGAGTGTGTGTGTGAAGTAACGTTAAAGTATGACTGTTTATCTGAACTGAAGACCTAACGTTACGTTATAAAAGTCAGTGAACGTTAACGTTATGACACTTTTCATATCTGTCATTACTGAAGCTGTAACATTAGCATTAGCATGAGATCAGCTACCAGGTGATGACACTGTGTGTGGTTTGGAAGTGGGCAGGTGGAAGACTGCTTTGGTAGCATATGATTTTCCTGTAGGCACAGGGACCTGAGACTCTGTTAAAATAATAAATTAATTAATAATAAGTCAGTGGTTGATAGTTGTGTGTGTGCTAGGCTGCTGTATTTTGTGTCGGGCTGGCACCAGACAGTGCTGTGTGGGTAACCATGACTGTAGTAGTTATAAATGCAGACCATCTGATTAGCTGATGCCCTGAGTCACTGGTTTGTATGTCACTGTTAGTAAAGGTGTAACTTGTTATATTAGATTACCATGAGATGACAATATTATCTCTATGTTGCTCTGTTGTAGATTAGGGAGAAGACGGGTATAGGAGAGACTGATAGTAAAGAGTGAAGGAGAGAAGAGGAAAAGAGCAGGAGAACAGTGGAAAGGCAGAAATAAGGAAATAAACAGAGTGAAGCTAAGGAGAGAAGAAAGAAGGGTGAAGAAAAGAAAAGCATTCAGTTGTGAGTAGAAACTTTTGACCAAAGAATCCATCCTAACTCAAGCTAACAAGACTAAGATATTTTGTCTTCCTCGGTGGATGGATGGTTGGTGATGTCACCCATTTGTTTGATTGCAACCTTTTGTGTACAGCCTTCTTACTAGAGATGTATAAATTAAATATTCTATTAAAATCCATAAATATGTTAATAAAAAAATAAACTAATGTTCTAATATTTTTTCAGGGCCCCTATCAGTCACGGGCCCTCAGAATCGCCCCGTAATGGCGACCCTGACCTTTTGTGTAATAAAAGCTGGTTAATACATGAAAAAGTACTTGTCCCCGTTTTTTATTTCATAATGATAATATTTAATGATTTTTCACCGCCGCATTGAAAATGTTCCTGATTTTCATTTCAGAAATCTGGTCACCTTAAGCTAACAGGACAGATGATTAATAATACACTGACTCATTGATCTGTTTAATTATAAATATTAATAATTAATATTAAATATTAACTTCGTTCTTTCAGTGTTTGTGTGTGTGTTGCAGTAACAGACTCTTGGCGCCATCTTGTCTCCATCAAACAGTCTCTCTTCTTCAAGGCCGTAACTACCATTGAGGACACCGAGGTCGTGTGTTCGGCATGTTTTTTTTTTTTTCTTAAATTGTGGTATATAAACTCAAAATAAATTACACGTGAAACTGACTGCAGGACGATGATCTTGGTCTACTACAAAACTGTAAGGTGATTTTATACTTGAAGAGCCAAGAGGAGCGCGACTGTTTAATAAAACAGTAGCTCGAGAGTTTGGGCATGCGTGCTGCGTGTCATCAACAACACGCACTGTCGCTATGGTAACTACCACACACAAGTCGGACGTTGATGTTGTTACCGTTAGTGAGTCAGTCAGTCACAGCAGTCACTGGAAGAGGAGCACATCAAGCTAAAAATGTAGGTGGAGAGCAGTTTAAGTGGTAGATGACTGTGAGGAAAAAATGCATTTTCATGTGGAAATATTTTTATATTTCAGCGTGCTGCTCAGATAGCAAGGAAACATCAAAGTTTAATTTTGGTTAACTCCGTCAGTACCGGTCGTCAATCAGTTTCCACCGGTTGAATCAACATTCATTTTGCGATTGATATGTCAGCGACGTCTTCGATAGAAAGTGAAACGTTTATTCAGTGTTGATTTCTCAGTGTTGGATGTTGAACCTGTTATATATTTTAGATTAGATTAGAAATACTTTATTTATCCCAAACTGGGAAATTTCATTGTATCAACAGCATTTCACCCGTAGACAATATACACCAAAATGATGTAAAAAATAGAGATAGAAAAGAACAACTTAGATAATAAGAACAACCTAGGCATATTAAAGTAATAGTGTAAATATAAAATATAAGATGAAACATACTAAATAAAAGTAGTAATACAAAATAAAAAATTCAAGTATACAAATAAATAAATATATTTCTGCCGGATGCCGGAGCACAACGCAGCAACGCGGCACAGAGCAGATCGCGCGGGACAGGAAGTCGTGCACAGAAACAAAATAAAACATCCGGTTAACTTTCAAAATAATAATAATAATAAATAATTTTCTGTGGTAACTTGCCCTTACTTCATGAGTCACCCATTTTTACCTCAAATTTTCAAAAGCTCCGCACCGCCCTCAAGGTTTTTTAACATTTCTGACACATCTGAATACATGATGTTGAAATGGTATATTGTTTTCATTTCTATCAGTTTAGTATTTGACTGTTTATATTCTTCACTAAAGGGAAAACAGGACAGGGAGGAAAAGGCTGAGCCAAACCAAGCTCATCTTTGGGCCAAGCAGCAAGAAGAGGAGTGAAGAGACAGGTAGAAGGAGAGCAGGTACTATAAAAGGAAGAGACTATGCCAGAACTAATACGTTTTAAAAGTCAGATGTTTAATGCATGATAATTGAAGTATTGTGTAACATTATAATAGAAATGTGTTCAAAAGCTGGCTTTCCTTAACAAGAGCGAACAGATTAGGCACTATCATCAACATAATAGTGTAATAGGGCTTGGGTGTCTATTTTAAATACTGAAGGAAATATGAAGCAACTCATTTCAATTATATGGGAATGTCTTTTGTGACACATTTCTAACCACTTGTAGATAGAAGCTTCAAAAGAAAGATGACATAAAAATCAAGTTTACAAGTTTATAATGTGTGAAATGTCTGGCAGAGGAGACAGGAGAAGAGGAACAGAGAAATACACAGGCAGGAAGAGAAAAGGGAGAAAGAGAAGGCGCTAGAAGGGGAAGAAAGACAATAGTAGAGGAGGTACAGAGAGGAGGCACAGAAAGCAGAGAAACAGGTGAAGAGAGAGAAGGAGCAGGTGCTGCTAAGGAAAGAGAGACAGAGAGCATCAGTTCTGCAAGAGAAGAAAGACAAGAGGAGAGGAGACAGGGAGAGACAGAAGGAGAGATTCGAGGAAATCGAGGAAACCTGCATGATTATGACCCAGGAAGCTTTAAAGGAAAGACCGATCAGCTGAGTGACGAAGAAAAATGCTGTCTTCTCCAAAATAGATGGTCACAGTATACTTACCCCCAAAGAAATTTTGGAAAATGGACTACAATAACTTCTGTGTACTTTTTGTCGTATGGAGCCTATCTCCTGTCATATTTTGAATATGTCAAGTCTGTGATGAACCAATAACACTAAGCATGATCTGTGTTTGTCAGTGTAACTTCATACTTTTATTGTTAGTAAGCATAATAGGCTATAAAAGATGTCAAATGAAGAATGCATATTTCAGGCATATGAATAAGGAATGATTCAAATAAATATAGTAACATATATAATTCATTCATTATAGCCTATTAGTGTGTCTATTTAGAACACATCTACATTGGTATAATGTTATTTTTAAGGATTTCTTTTTGTCTTTTTTACCTGCTGGCCCTGTAAGACCTCAAAATGTAGTTACTATAAGCTGCAGTACTAGTTAAAGGGATATACAGTACTAGTTAAAGGGATATACAGTACTAGTTAAAGGGATATACCACTGACTTTCAGCATTTGTATATATTATCCGTCTGTCCCAGGACAGTTCATTTCCTTTTTATTCCTGATCCACGACCCGATGAAATTCTTTCTCCAGTTTTACGATGGGACTCATTTGCAAATCATTTAGGATGAGGGTGATGTTCTCTGATAACAAACAAAACAAAAAGTCATCATGAAGTTTGTGCTCGAGACTCTGAAGATGCCAGATTTAAATAACGGATTAAGTTTCCGGGGCAGCACGCCCCCGAACCCGCCTGTTCTGCCTCGTGACCTCAGTATTTTTTGGCCCTGCTCTTATAGCTCAGTTTCCCGCCATCACCCTCCGCTCTGCGGCACTGTGCGGGACGTGCGGGGCACGTGAGGCGGGGCACGTGAGGCGGGGCTAAACTCAAGCTCGCGGCGCTGACCAATGAGCGCAGCGCCTCGTCTCCGCGCGCTGTTTCTTCACTAACGTTTAACGGATCGCTTCCGTCTCCGCGCGCTGTGACTCACGTTCCCCGGCTCTGTGTGTGCTGCTCGCGGCTCACCTCGCGCCCTCCTCCGGCTCTCCTGGTCGCCGACAGTCGGAGGTTTCTCCATCGAGTCCAGGATCGAGCCCAGGAGGTCCGCCATCTTGGAATGAAAGGACACACTGTTGTTGTTGGCTGCTGAGCGAGCTGCGCAGGCGCACACTAATGGAGAAAGCGGTGCGTTAAACATACAGCGCCCCTCCTCCTGTAGCGGACAGTCAGGGTACTGCAGTCAAACAGTTACTGCCTGGGTCTTCAACAGGGGGTCCGCGACCCTGGAGAGGTCCTCACAGTTACTGCAGGGGGTCCGTGAAATATGTCTGAAATGACACATAAACATCAGTCCAACGTGTTATTAAATAAATCCACCTAATGTACAAATAATTATTTAACATCGATGATCAGCTGCCCACCAATCCACCAATCAGCAACCTCCATGTCTGTGAAGTGAAGTGCCACAAACTGCAGTTCCTCTTGTCGTCCACTTGAGGCTGGCTCCAGAAGTGAGTCAGTCTCCATAAGTCCCCACGTTAAAATGTCCAAATAAACATGTTTACAGCCTGGTCTCTAGGGATAGGTGAGTTGGAGGTGAGTTGGAGGTTGGAGACAGTTGCTTGGAGTTTGCTCTCCACCCTGAGCTTCATCCTGGTGACGCTGCCTGACTCCTGGTTCTATGGTTCCTTCAGACCTCCAGATGAAGATCCAGATCAGACTGATCTCAGGGTGAACTGACCTGTCTCCAGCAGTAGGGGGCGTGCTGCACTCATCCATCATGTGTTGTTATTGTGTTTGGTTAACAATCGTCCTCTGCGTCACTGCAGCCGCCTGTTTGTGCGCTTTGATTTCACAGCATCAGCAATAACTCTGAACATATGACCATTAAAAACACACACACACAGGCAGGCAGACAGACAGGCAGACAGACAGACAGGCAGACAGACAGACTAAACAAACAGATGAGTTACAGTTGGTCACCTGTCTGATGGGCGTGTTGTTTTGAAGGAGTCCTTTGTGGAGGTGTTGACTCCTCTCTCCACGTGTTGTGTAAGTACAATCTGACCCATCAGAACCCGTCAGAACATTCACAGCTCGGTCCAGTTCACAGCTTCACTCATAAAGTCTCAGTTATGTGTTGACTAAGCTGGGTGAGCTGCTGGACCTTCATTCACTCTGTCATTGTGCACAGAGCTCGGCGACTCCTCCCCCGTCGTGTTGTATAAATGCAGGACCGGCTGGTCCACTTCAGAGTCTGAACACTGAATGGTACCCAGACATGAAGCGGCTCAGCCTGGTTCTCCTCGTGCTGCTCCTGATGCTCACGGTCGGGGAGGGTAAGACGGGCTGGGCCTGTTTGTTTTAAAGATTAAAGGATTTATTGTGAGTACAGTCAGTTCATCAGAACATGTTTCACTTCAGGGAACGAAGATCCAGAGATGCAGTACTGGACTTGTGGGTATAGAGGACTCTGCAGGCGGTTCTGTTATGCTCAGGAGTATATCGTGGGTCATCACGGCTGCCCTCGAAGATACAGGTACGCCTGCAAACACCTGACCTGAAGACTGATGGATGAGGACGTGAGATGAACTCTTCTCTTCTGTCTTTAGGTGCTGTGCTGTGAGGTCTTAGCGCCGTCATGGAAGAAGATGGAGATCTTCAGGACAGACAGACAGCGGCATCCTGGACTTTAATGAAGCTGTGGTTCTACTCTGGTTCTGCTGGTTCTGCTGCGATGATCCTGGATCGCATGTAACGTGTAATGTTTGTTCTCTCTGAAGTCAATAAATGCATCAACATAAACGTCTTGTTTGGTTTGTTCAGATTTAATTAGCGACCCAAACAGCTTCTGTGAATGACGTGTTGATGTGCCACCGTCTGTCTGTCTGTCTGTCTGTCTGCCTGCCTGTCTGTCTGTCTACCTGTCTGCCTGCCTGCCTTCCTGTCTGTCTGTCTGTCTGTCTGTCTGTCTGTCTGCCTGCCTGTCTGCCTTCCTGTCTGTCTGTCTGTCTGTCTGTCTGCCTGCCTGTCTGCCTTCCTGTCTGTCTGTCTGTCTACCTGTCTGCCTGCCTGCCTTCCTGTCTGTCTGTCTGCCTGCCTGTTTGTCTGCCTGCCTGTCTGTCTGTCTGTCTGTCTGCCTGCATGTCTGTCTGCCTGCCTGCCTGCCTGTCTACCTGTCTGCCTGCCTGTTTGTCTGCCTGTCTGTCTGTCTGTCTGCCTGTCTGCCTTCCTTCCTGTCTGTCTGTCTGCCTGCCTGCCTTCCTGTCTGTCTGCCTGTTTTCCTGTCTGTCTATCTGCCTTCCTGTCTGCCTGCCTGCCTGTCTTCCTGTCTGTCTGCCTTCCTGTCTGTCTGTCTGCTTGCCTGTCTGTCTGCCTGCCTGTCTGTCTGCCTGCCTTCCTGTCTGTCTGTCTGTCTGCTTGCCTGTCTGTCTGCCTGCCTGCCTGCCTGCCTGTCTACCTGTCTGCCTGCCTGTCTGTCTGCCTGTCTGTCTGTCTTGACAAACTGGGTGAAACTTGTGAATGTTGAACCAGAACAAACTGATCCAGGTTCTGATCCAGGTTCTGAAGGAGGTCTCTGACCCGCCGTGTTAAAGCATGGATGCTGTCTGTAAACAGGAGCTGCTGCTTTGTGTCCGGCTTTGTCAGATTCAATCTGTCCTATTCAGAGAAAAAACAAAGAGTGTTTACACGAGGCCAACGTTACCACAACGTTACCACAACGTTACCACAACGTTAGGATGATGTTTGGACTGTCACTGTGTTACTGCAGAGAATCATTAATAACACGACATGACTGACTTTAAACACGAAGCTCAGGCAGGAAGAGATCTTCAAGCCTGACCTTTCAAAATAAAATGTGAATCAGGTGCTGTGATGAACTGCTCTGTTAAAGTCTGTTTAATATCAGACTGACTACGTCTACACCTCAGTCCACCACAACGTTAGGGTTAGGGTTTGAACGTTTAATCAACATGACGTGAACGTTACTGTCGTTGTTCATCATCTGCAGATTTAAACCGTTTCCTCCACAGAAAGTGTCTCTAATGCAGGTACGCATTTATGTTAGCAGCAGCAGCAGCTGAGTAAACATGCTGCACTGAAAACAAAACAACACACACTTTAATCACTGACTGCTGCTTTGCACACACACACACACACACACGCATTCATACCACACTTTTACATCAACACCAACACAAACAGACCATTTTAGTTGTAGTCATGAATTCTGTCGCCAAGCAACAGTCTGACATGTAACAGAAAAAGGCCTGGAGCAGCATGGAATGGAGCCCTCAGCCATATGATGGGAAATGATGTCATATGATGGATAATTTAATTTTTTTTTTAGAGTCAAAAGCTTCGATTGAAAAGTTTGTCATATGTAAAACATGTTTTATGCTCAATCAGAGCATATTAAACTTTGTTATAATGTTAATGTTATAACTTTGTTATTATGTTATAACTTTGTGATAATGTTAATGTTGTAACTTTGTTATGTTATAACTTTATGTTACGTTATAACTTTATGTGATAATGTTAATGTTATAACTTTATGTTTAATGACCGTGAGCATCCTCATCTTGTCGACCATGTGAATGCTGAATTTCAGTGTCTAAAGTTAAAAAATGTGACCTGGGGAGATAGAGAAAGAACAGGTGCCCCGTGCTCCTTTGGGAAATTTCTCCTCTCCAGTTTACATGGGAGTAGATGGGGCTGTCGGTGGGTGATCCTGGCGCATCAGTGCGTCTCCTGCCAAAACTATAAGTCTGACAGCTTCAGCAGTGATATCGCTGCGTAGTCCACGAATTTTCCTACGTTTCTATGTATAAATTATTTCTGTAGAGTGACATTTGTGGCCACGAGAGCCGTTTGTAAATGTATGTTTTGACAAATGTTTCTCTCCCTCTCCACTCTAGCGATGATGTCACCCACTCTAGCTCTGGAACATTCTACCAATACACACCCATTCTAAATTTGGTTTTTGGTGAAATGCTTAGAAAAGCCAGCACCTTGCAGGAACACTCTAACGCAGGGGTCTCCAACGCGTCGCTCGCGAGCTACCAGTAGCTCCCCGCCCCTTTCCAAGTAGCTCGCCAAAGGGCCGGTGAATCATACATAAATTTGAGAACTTAATTGGTCCCTCTGCAAATCTACTTAAATTTATGTCCAATCAAAATTCACAGTTGTCCCGCCCCCTTCCAACACAAAATGATTATTAGCCAATTAGCTGTCAATCAAAAAGTTGCGCTGCTGTCAAACTTGATGAGTCAGTGGTGACGTGAGATGAGCGAGAGTTTACGATGGCGACCAGTGTCCAAAACAACAAGCGGGTTAAAACGTACCATTTTCACCAAGAGTGGGAGACAGAATTTTGTTTTACAAACGTTAACGACAAGTGTGTGTGTCTGATCTGCGGTGCCAGCGTGTCGGTCGGTAAAAGGTGTAATGTGGAGCGCCATTTCACCAAAGTCCACGGCAACTTTTCGCGGGACTTTCCTGCTGGTAGCAGTCTACGAAGAGACAAGATAACGGAGCTGAAGACAACACTTCAACGGCAACAGTCTCTGTTCACCAAACCGGCGAAGAAGGCCAATTCGGCTACAGAGGCTTCGTTTAAAGTGGCGCACATTTTAACGAAGCGCAAAAAGCCGTTCACCGATGGCGGGATCATAAAGGAGGCCATGACCGCGGTGGCTGAAACGTTATTCAGGGACCATAAAAATAAGAAATTTTGTCTGCTATTGCCGATGTACAGCTTGGTGCCAATACCATGGCAAGGAGAGTGTCTGTGCTGTCTGCGGATGCGGTAAAACAGCTGGAATCGGACATGAACAGGTGCAAATGGTTCTCTATTCAGTGTGATGAGTCTGTGGACTGCAGTGATACAGCCCAGCTGGCTGTTTTCATTCGGATGGTGTTTGATGACTTTTCCACCAAAGAGGAGTTTTTGACCTTACTCCCATTGAAAGCTACAACCAGGGGAGTTGATGTTCATAATGCGGTAAAGGATTACTTTGTGGGAAAAAAGATCCCGATTGAAAAGCTGGTGTCTGTAACAACTGATGGAGCACCTGCAATGACAGGTCGTCACTCCAGATTTATTGCGCACTGCAAAGCGGACCCGGACTTTCCAAAGTTTTTGAACTATCATTGCATCATTCACCAACAGGCTATATGCGCAAAAGTTATGGGATTTGACCATGTCATGACGCCTGTTATCAGGATCATCAATTCCATTCGAGCAAAGGCAAAGCAACACCGAAGCTTCAAGCTGTTCCTGGAGGAATGCTCTGCGGAGTATGGGGATCTCCTCCTCCACACTGAGGTCAGATGGCTAAGTCAGGGGAAGATACTACAGTGCTTTCTTTCCTTGCTGGGTGAAATCAAGGCATTCATGGAAACGAGGGAGGAGGACACCACCTTATTATCTGATGCAGAGCGGCTACTTGATCTTGCTTTCCTGACCGATGTAACTGAGAAAATTAACCACCTGAACCTACAGTTACAAGGCAAAGGTAAAAATATATGTGACATGATCAGTGCTGTCAAGGCATTCAGTGCAAAACTGTCATTGTACATTCAGCAAGTGAAAAACAAAAGATTTCAGCACTTCCCCTCTGTCTCAAAGATGCTGGACAGTCACACAGGTGCAGTCAGCGTTTTAAATGTGTCCAAGTATTGTGACCTCTTATCAAGGCTTGGACAGGAGTTTGCTGACAGATTCAGTGACTTTGAGAAACTTGAGCCCTGTGTGACATTTATGGCCAACCCTTTCATGGATGTGGACATAAGTGAGATTTCAGGACAGATGGCTGAACTTTTCTGTGTTGATCCTGTGGAAATGGAAATGGAGGTAATAAACCTTCAAAATAATGTGCAGTTGAAGTCTCAACAGCATTCACAGCATTTCTGGAGCTTGGTAGAGCCAAATAACTATGAAAATCTTCACCAAGCAGCTCTGAAAATTTCTGCTTTGTTTGGGTCTACATACCTCTGTGAGTCAGCTTTTTCTGACATGAATGTCCTGAAATCAAAGTTCAGAACAAGACTGACAGATGAACATTTAAATGACTCCATAAGAGTGAACTTAAGTGGATACACTCCAGCATACACCTCTCTTGTTGACTCCTTGCAGTGTCAGTCATCTCACTAGTTAACAAAGAATGAACTTCTGAACACATTCACACTCACACACACACTCCCACCTTCTCTGCTTAATATTTAACTGAACTGAATGACTTTTATTGTGAATGCAATTTTTGTTCTTTATGTGGATTTCACCATTTAGATATAATATATATACAATACACTGATACATTGATGATTTAAAATGTTGTGCTGGGTAAAGTTTTTGATTCTTGGTTTGTAGAAATTGTAAGTGATCCATAATAACATTTCATTTTCAGATGTCTTTGTGCATGTAAATAGTTTGGATAATAACATAATAATGTGTGCTTTCATCGACAGTTAGAGTTTTATTTACAACATGAAGACTCAAAAGATTCCAAACTTAATCTTTTAGAAATTTAATCTGACCACCAACAAAGTCCGACGTGGTTCAGATCTCGAGCTCAAATTAGTGTTAAACAGTTTAAATCTGAAATTAAAGGCTTGTTAAGAGACATCATGAAATGATGATTGTCTGAGCTGAGGAGGAAGTGACATCTGTGTAAAACCTGAAGCTTCGTTTTAATTAACAAGCAGGTTCGTTAGTGTTCATCAGAAAAAAGTGACATCGACAACAAACGACTTTCAAACTGTTTATAAAAAAATAAAGAGCCAATCTGACAATCCACCATCCTGCACACAGAACCAGAACCAGTCATCAACATGTTCGTTACAGAGGTTGTTAACGAGCTGTGACTCATGGTGGCAGGAAACATTTGAAAACAACAAAAAGACAAAAATCAGTTTGACCATGAAAAAAAATCTGCAAACTTTTTTACATCAAATCACTAAAATAGAAACATTTGTCATCAGAACCAGAACTGAACAAGAACCAAAGGCGCTCAGTGCACACCAAGAAAACTACAAAGACTGACGGACCTGAACTCATCAGGACAAAGACTACGATGAAGATGAAGATGAAGTTTGACAGCGTTCGATACAAACAGAATTTAAATTTGATAAAAATTCAAACGGTCAGCGAACGCCTCACGAAGGATGCCGTGAACCAATGAGAACATCGTGTTAACAGATCGAACTGTGACATCACAGTTCAGATGAACCCCACCAATCAGGACGGAGCGTCAGAAAGACAGGAAGTGACGTGAACGTTGTCTGAACTGATGCTGCGATGAGGTCACGTGTTTGTTACTTTGGCGTTCATCGTCATTGTTTGTGAAACTTTGAAAGTTCTTTTACAAAATAAAGTTCAGACGGGAATGCGGACACGAGACGACATGAGACACACGAACACGCCATCACGATGTTTGTAGTCCAGCTGCTTCCTGCAGATCTGTGATGTCACAGAGCGTGCAGCCAATCAAATTGCAGCCATAGAAACATAATGTGTGTGTGCGGTGGCCGTGAGTCCAGGACCAGCTGAGCCCTGATGGTCCAGTCCGAGTCCCGGAGGATCCAGGTCTCCTCAGGGCTCATCTTTATCAAATGAAGTCCTCTTTTGGTCCCATCGTCCTCTCTGAGTCATCGTCAGTGCTGCTGACAAGCAGCAGGACCCGTGAAAGACCCGGATGGTCCAGATCCGTCCAGTTTGCGTCCTCGGTGGTTTCCAGGCAGAGTGGTCATTTGTGAAATAAGTAGATGGGCCTCTGGAACCCTGTGGAGATGAAGAGGACACGTTAACGTAACGCCACGCGGCGGCGCCGACAGACATACTCTGACGGGTCAGTGAAATACCTCTGATCGAACACTTGGGGGCGCCGAGGTACTCGAAGCTGCTGAAGCCGACCTCGGCCGTGAGGTACGAGGAGAACTGGTCCGGTCTGAGCCGGATGCTGTGGAAGTTCCTGCTGATGTTCTCCTGCGAGGACAGAGAGACACACGTTACAGACTGAGCTTTAGCTCCCAGCATGCACCGGGGCTGGCGGCGCCTCACCGTGAGCTTCTTCCTCCTCACGTACGACTCCCACGGCTGAGGCTCCAGGATGAACAGACCTCCAGGACGGAGGTGTCTGTAGACCCTCTGGAAGAACCGCTTCAGCCCGCTGTCGCCCCAGTTCAGGTGGACCCACTTCGTGACGCTGAGACACAACACCACGTCGTACTCCGCCCGCTGCGTCAGCAGGAGGGTGTCGTTGTCCAGGACGTAGTTCGCCTGAAACAGAAGAAGAAGAAACATGGTGAAGAACAGGTGGAGAACAGGTGGAGAAGAGGTGAGGAACAGGTGAGGAACAGTCCAGAAACAGGTGAGGAACAGCTGAGAGCAAAAACAGACCTGGTGGTCTCTAGAGGTCTCACCTTGATGAAGGACACGTTGGACGGGAACTCTCCGGGTCGAGTCATGGACGTCTCCGTCAGCGGCGGAGCGGCGATCGGACCTCTGGAGATCTTTAGAGAGACAGGGAACAAGCAGCTGACGGACTGATCGCCGCCAGCGGACTCACAGTCTTCCTGATCCTGACCCGGTTTCTCGGGTCTGCCGTCCTCACTCTGGGTTCTGGTCTCAGGGTCTGTTCCGGGTTCTGCAGGGTCGCCCTCTCCCATCACAGTCTTCCCATTTTCCTCGCTGCCCTCCGCCTTGTTGTGCTTCTCCCTTCCGTTCCTGTCCTCCTGTTTGGTGGCCCGCTGGGCCTCCTGGTTCTGCAGATCCCGCCGGGCCTCCTGGGTCTGCAGGGCCCGCCGGGCCTCCTGAGTCTGCAGCTCGGACAGATAGTGCCGGATGTTCTTCCGGGCTGCGTGAACCAGACCGCTGTCGATGTCCAGGCCCAGAATCCGGGCCGGTCTCAACATTTTGGCGATGTAGAGCGTCAGGTGACCCGCATTACACCCCAAGTCCAGAACCTCTTTACCTTCGAACCACTCCGGGCGGAGCACGCGGACCCGTGGGTCCTCGCTGGCACCCGGGTTTCGGTACCCGTAATACTTGTTGTAGTTCCCGTACTGGAACTTCTTCTTCTGCTGCTCCCTCACCTGGTGGTGGGGCTGCTGGTGCTGCCGACCTCCTGGACCGGGTTTGGACCCGATCCTTGGTGTGTGGAAGGATGACTGAGAGCTTCTCGGACCTCCAGAACCGCAGCTCCGGTCTGCAGTTCCAGGCTTACCAACCGGCGTGGAGTGGGTCACGGGCGGGTCCAGTTTGCCAGAGTTACGTCGGCGCTTGCGTCGACTTGTGTGCTGGTTCGGCGCCCCCGATGCGGACGAGGTGGAGTCCTCCAGGGACGCGGACTCGTCCCTGCAGCCGGCGGTGTCGGCTGAAGGCTCATGGGAGTTTGCGGGGACGCCGGACAGAGCGCCGGACTCTTTAGAGACATCAAGAGCAGAACACGACAAGAAGAGACCGGGCAGCGGCGTGGAGGTTCTGACCTCGCTTCGTCCTGATTCAGAGACGCTCATCTGTGCAGCTGAAATCCCACCAACCCCGGCGCCGCCACCGCCTCCTCCAGCCCCGCCACCGGCCCCTCCGTGGTGTCTGTTGCGGTGTCTCTTCCTGCCGCCGCTCTTGAAGGGCGACACCAGGAAGCTGCTGTCGGCAATGCCACTGTTCAGGTTGAGGGGGTCGGTGATGTCTCTGGGGATCAGGATCTCCACGGGGTCGCGACTCTTTGCCGGCAGTGGCGAGGATTTGGGCGTCTCGGCGTTGAGCGCCCTGTTGACCTCCTCGTCCAGCAGACTGTTCAGGTTCAGCGGGTCGAAGATGTTCCCGCCCAGCAGGAAGTTGGTGGGCAGGACGGAGTCGCTCTCTGAGTTGGCTCGCCGCCTCCTCTTGCCGGACGTTGGATGTTTGAACCCGGAGCTCGCCGTGTGGCGGCGCTTCGTCAGCCTCGTCTGCTGCTGCTGTTTGGAGTGATGGAAGCTGTTCCTGCGGCTGTTCTCATTGGCTTGGGCTCTCTGCCCGCCGTCGTCCTGTGAGCGGGTCAGCGCGTCTGTGGTGCTGGTGCGTTTTGGCGAGACCGGACAGGCGGCGGCGGTGAAGTCAGGGGTGGCGGCGGTGCCCTCCTCCATCACGGACACGGTGCTGTAACCTCCGGTACGATCTGAGAGCTGCAGGGGTGACGAGGAGCTGACCTGAGGACTGCCGGTCTTTACGGGGTCCTCATCAACAGACATGTCCTCTGGATCCTGGACCAGAACCAGACATGAAGTCCTCGTGGAGCTGACGGAGACATGAACACATGATTATTAGATTATATAACAGAGACCGCCACCTGGACACGGGGGTCAGGTGTAGTTCACGCCCCGGTCTACCACTTAAAGCTCGGCTGTCTTCTCTCTCTTACTCCCTAACATCTCACTTTAGAACTTAAGTCCCGGTTCGGACTGTCTGGGTCTACCCCCGGACCGGATCCGGGCTCTGCCCCCCGGACCATGCGCACTGGGCGGGTACTGACCTGAAAAGTTCCCGGGTCCCGGTGCTGGACAGTTATCTAGTTAGCACGTTAGCTCTTAGCTTGTATACCGCGGGCCGGAGCTCTGAACGTCGACTAAACGTCGAGCTTCATCCGGACAAACCGCTCTGATTTCGGGCTAACAGTGAAGCAGCCGCCTCGGTGTTCTGCTGCCAGAACCGCCCGGAACCGCCCCAACCGAACCCGTGAGCCACATTAACGGGAGTGATAGTACCTACCAGATGGCCACCTATCAACAGTGTAGTCACCATCAGAGTAACAGTGTGCGCTCGGCTCGGCTCGGCTCGGCTCGGCTCTCTCCGTCACTGCCGCGCACTCGCCACTCTCCGCTCGTGCTAACGTTAGCAGCTAGCACACAAAGTGTCCGCGCATAAACACCGACCTGAAACTCAGCTCAGCGCAGAGGTTCCGTGCTGGTGTGTCCGCGCCACAGGCTCCTCTGTGCCGCCTGGACGGTGCTGTGGAGCCGGTCAGTGAACTCTCCGTGTCCGGCAGGCGGGTCAATGCATTATTCCATCCGCTGAGAGAGAGGGCATGGCGGCATGGCGGCGCATCCGGGCTCCAAACTGCCTGCCTGGGGCGGAGATCCCTGACGGGGAGGAGAGCTCCGGCTCCGGCTCCGGGATGTTATAATGAGCCTCCACAGATTAATAAACTTATCAATTAATGAGTCAGTTATTAATCTAATCAACTGTTTAAAAACATTCATAAAGTTTAAACAGCCAATGAGACGAACCAGAACAAAGTCCACAAACTGACTTTAAATTCTGCTTTACTAAAGTCAGAACTTTTATTTTAATATTGTTTTTTTTATTATATTATGTTTTTATTTAACATTTTATATCACTGACCAGCAGAAATGTTTAAATTCTGATCATTCAAAAACAGCTACAGGCTAACACAGCTAATGATACAGGCTAACACAGCTAATGATACAGGCTAACACAGCTAATGACAGAGGATAACACAGCTAATGATACAGGCTAACACAGCTAATGACAGAGGCTAACACAGCTAATGATACAGGCTAACACAGCTAATGATACAGGCTAACACAGCTAATGATACAGGCTAACACAGCTAATGACAGAGGATAACACAGCTAATGATACAGGCTAACACAGCTAATGACAGAGGATAACACAGCTAATGATACAGGCTAACACAGCTAATGATACAGGCTAACACAGCTAATGACAGAGGATAACACAGCTAATGACAGAGGCTAACACAGCTAATGACAGAGGCTAACACAGCTAATGACAGAGGCTAACACAGCTAATGACAGAGGCTAACACAGCTAATGATACAGGCTAACACAGCTAATGATACAGGCTAACACAGCTAATGATACAGCCTAACACAGCTAATGACAGAGGCTAACACAGCTAATGATACAGCCTAACACAGCTAATGATACAGCCTAACACAGCTAATGATACAGGCTAACACAGCTAATGATACAGGCTAACACAGCTAATGACAGAGGATAGCACAGCTAATGATACAGGCTAACACAGCTAATGATACAGGCTAACACAGCTAATGATACAGCCTAACACAGCTAATGATACAGGCTAACACAGCTAATGACAGAGGATAGCACAGCTAATGATACAGGCTAACACAGCTAATGATACAGGCTAACACAGCTAATGATACAGGCTAACACAGCTAATGATACAGCCTAACACAGCTAATGACAGAGGCTAACACAGCTAATGATACAGCCTAACACAGCTAATGATACAGCCTAACACAGCTAATGACAGAGGCTAACACAGCTAATGACAGAGGCTAACACAGCTAATGATACAGGCTAACACAGCTAATGATACAGGCTAACACAGCTAATGATACAGCCTAACACAGCTAATGACAGAGGCTAACACAGCTAATGATACAGCCTAACACAGCTAATGATACAGCCTAACACAGCTAATGACAGAGGCTAACACAGCTAATGACAGAGGCTAACACAGCTAATGATACAGGCTAACACAGCTAATGATACAGCCTAACACAGCTAATGACAGAGGCTAACACAGCTAATGATACAGGCTAACACATCTAATGATACAGGCTAACACAGCTAATGACAGAGGATAACACAGCTAATGACAGAGGATAACACAGCTAATGATACAGGCTAACACAGCTAATGACAGAGGCTAACACAGCTAATGATACAGCCTAACACAGCTAATGACAGAGGCTAACACAGGTAATGATACAGGCTAACACATCTAATGATACAGGCTAACACAGCTAATGACAGAGGCTAACACAGCTAATGATACAGCCTAACACAGCTAATGACAGAGGCTAACACAGCTGATGATACAGGCTAACACAGCTAATGATACAGGCTAACACAGCTAATGACAGAGGATAACACAGCTAATGATACAGGCTAACACATCTAATGATACAGCCTAACACAGCTAATGACAGAGGCTAACACAGCTAATGATACAGGCTAACACAGCTAATGATACAGGCTAACACAGCTAATGATACAGGCTAACACAGCTAATGACAGAGGCTAACACAGCTAATGACAGAGGCTAACACAGCTAATGATACAGGCTAACACAGCTAATGATACAGGCTAACACAGCTAATGATACAGCCTAACACAGCTAATGACAGAGGCTAACACAGCTAATGATACAGCCTAACACAGCTAATGATACAGCCTAACACAGCTAATGATACAGGCTAACACAGCTAATGATACAGGCTAACACAGCTAATGACAGAGGATAGCACAGCTAATGATACAGGCTAACACAGCTAATGATACAGGCTAACACAGCTAATGATACAGCCTAACACAGCTAATGATACAGGCTAACACAGCTAATGACAGAGGATAGCACAGCTAATGATACAGGCTAACACAGCTAATGATACAGGCTAACACAGCTAATGATACAGCCTAACACAGCTAATGACAGAGGCTAACACAGCTAATGATACAGCCTAACACAGCTAATGATACAGCCTAACACAGCTAATGACAGAGGCTAACACAGCTAATGACAGAGGCTAACACAGCTAATGATACAGGCTAACACAGCTAATGATACAGGCTAACACAGCTAATGATACAGCCTAACACAGCTAATGACAGAGGCTAACACAGCTAATGATACAGCCTAACACAGCTAATGATACAGCCTAACACAGCTAATGACAGAGGCTAACACAGCTAATGACAGAGGCTAACACAGCTAATGATACAGGCTAACACAGCTAATGATACAGCCTAACACAGCTAATGACAGAGGCTAACACAGCTAATGATACAGGCTAACACATCGAATGATACAGGCTAACACAGCTAATGACAGAGGATAACACAGCTAATGACAGAGGATAACACAGCTAATGATACAGGCTAACACAGCTAATGACAGAGGCAAACACAGCTAATGATACAGCCTAACACAGCTAATGACAGAGGCTAACACAGGTAATGATACAGGCTAACACATCTAATGATACAGGCTAACACAGCTAATGACAGAGGCTAACACAGCTAATGATACAGCCTAACACAGCTAATGACAGAGGCTAACACAGCTGATGATACAGGCTAACACAGCTAATGATACAGGCTAACACAGCTAATGACAGAGGATAACACAGCTAATGATACAGGCTAACACATCTAATGATACAGCCTAACACAGCTAATGACAGAGGCTAACACAGCTAATGATACAGGCTAACACAGCTAATGATACAGGCTAACACAGCTAATGACAGAGGCTAACACAGCTGATGATACAGGCTAACACAGCTAATGATACAGGCTAACACAGCTAATGACAGAGGATAACACAGCTAATGATACAGGCTAACACATCTAATGATACAGGCTAACACAGCTAATGACAGAGGCTAACACAGCTAATGATACAGGCTAACACAGCTAATGATACAGGCTAACACAGCTAATGACAGAGGGTAACACAGCTGATGATACAGGCTAACACAGCTAATGACAGAGGGTAACACAGCTGATGATACAGGCTAACACATCTAATGATACAGCCTAACACAGCTAATGACAGAGGCTAACACAGCTAATGATACAGGCTAACACAGCTAATGATACAGGCTAACACAGCTAATGATACAGGCTAACACAGCTAATGACAGAGGGTAACACAGCTGATGATACAGGCTAACACATCTAATGATACAGGCTAACACAGCTAATGACAGAGGGTAACACAGCTGATGATACAGGCTAACACATCTAATGATACAGCCTAACACAGCTAATGACAGAGGGTAACACAGCTAATGATACAGGCTAACACAGCTAATGACAGAGGATAACACAGGTGATGATACAGGCTAACACAGCTAATGACAGAGGCTAACACAGCTGATGATACAGGCTAACACAGCTAATGATACAGGCTAACACAGCTAATGACAGAGGATAACACAGCTAATGACAGAGGATAACACAGCTAATGATACAGGCTAACACAGCTAATGATACAGGCTAACACAGCTAATGATACAGGCTAACACATCTAATGACAGAGGGTAACACAGCTAATGATACAGGCTAACACAGCTAATGACAGAGGATAACACAGCTGATGATACAGGCTAACACAGCTAATGATACAGGCTAACACAGCTAATGACAGAGGCTAACACAGCTAATGATACAGGCTAACGCAGCTAATGATAAAGGCTAATAATACAGGCTAACACAGCTAATAATACAGACTAACACAGCTAATGAGAGAGGCTAAAATAGCCAACGACAGAGGCTAACACAGCTAATGACAGAGGCTAACACAGCTAATGACAGAGGCTAAAACAGCCAACGATAGAGGCTAACACAGCTAATGACAGAGGCTAACACAGCTAATGACAGAGGCTAAAACAGCCAACGATAGAGGCTAACACAGCTAATGATAGTTGACAGTTAATGATACAGGCTAAAACAGCACAGAGCCTCTATTGTTAGCTGTGTTAGCCTCTATTGTTAGCTGTGTTAGCTTGTATCATTAGCCACTCTTTGGTTCAGTTGTAGATATTAGCTTTCCTCCCAGTCACCACTAGAGGGAGACACAACCTGAGTTTTAGTATGAACACTGACAGGAAACACTATGTACATGTAGAAATACTTCACCTCTCTGTGTGT
This sequence comes from Sciaenops ocellatus, assembly GCA_033000465.1. Taxonomy (NCBI): domain Eukaryota; kingdom Metazoa; phylum Chordata; class Actinopteri; family Sciaenidae; genus Sciaenops; species Sciaenops ocellatus. Next base: position 27,219,738 of record CP136870.1, on the reverse strand, counting down.
TCATGATCATCGGTGTGAATATTAACACTCGACATGCTGCAGTTTAACATGAAGGAAACATTTATATATTATAAATCACACTGTGTTCATCTGTAGCCGTGGCAACAGGAGGGTTTGTTTGGAGGTAAAAGAGCCTCCAGACAGGAAACATCTGCTGTGCTTTTATTTTGAAAAGCTTCTGTTTTCTGTCTCCAGAAGTTCTATTTTATATTTGATGTCTGATGATCTGTAAAAACACACTGTGAGTCCTCCAGCAGCTCTTTGTGTCGTCGTCCATCACATCAGATTTATGCAGATTGTAATCTGACATTTAAACTGTAAATCACAACAGAGACATCAAACACAGAGACGTGTTCGTGTCGTCATACAGAGATCATACATACATGTTTCATGCAGTCTTGTCTCAGTCTTTAGGTATGTCTCTGTGTGTCTGTGTGTGTGTGTGTGTCTGTGTGTGTGTCTCTGTGTGTCTGTGTGTGTGTGTCTCTGTGTGTCTGTGTGTCTGTGTCTGTGTGTGTGTCTGTGTGTGTCTCTGTGTGTCTGTGTCTCTGTGTGTCTGTGTGTCTGTGTCTGTGTGTGTGTCTGTGTGTGTGTCTCTGTGTGTCTGTGTGTGTGTGTGTGTCTGTGTGTGTGTGTGTGTCTGTGTGTGTCTGTGTGTGTGTCTCTGTGTGTCTGTGTGTGTGTGTGTGTCTGTGTGTGTCTCTGTGTGTGTCTCTGTGTGTCTGTGTGTGTGTCTCTGTGTGTCTGTGTGTGTGTCTGTGTGTGTCTCTGTGTGTCTGTGTGTGTGTGTGTGTGTGTGTCTGTGTGTGTGTGTGTGTCTGTGTGTGTGTCTGTGTGTGTCTCTGTGTGTGTCTCTGTGTGTCTGTGTGTGTGTCTCTGTGTGTCTGTGTGTGTGTCTGTGTGTGTGTCTCTGTGTGTCTGTGTGTGTGTGTGTGTCTGTGTGTGTGTCTGTGTGTGTCTGTGTGTGTGTGTCTCTGTGTGTCTGTGTGTGTGTCTCTGTGTGTGTCTGTGTGTGTGTCTCTGTGTGTCTGTGTGTGTGTGTCTCTGTGTGTCTGTGTGTCTCTGTGTGTCTGTGTGTGTCTCTGTGTGTATCTGTGTGTGTGTCTCTGTGTGTCTGTGTGTGTGTCTCTGTGTGTCTCTGTGTGTGTCTGTGTGTGTCTGTGTGTGTGTCTGTGTGTCTGTGTGTCTCTGTGTGTGTCTGTGTGTGTGTCTGTGTGTGTGTCTGTGTGTGTGTCTCTGTGTGTCTGTGTGTGTGTGTCTCTGTGTGTCTGTGTGTGTGTCTGTGTGTGTGTGTCTCTGTGTGTCTGTGTGTCTGTGTGTGTGTCTGTGTGTGTGTCTCTGTGTGTCTGTGTGTGTGTCTCTGTGTGTGTCTCTGTGTGTCTGTGTGTGTCTCTGTGTGTGTCTCTGTGTGTCTGTGTGTGTGTGTGTGTCTCTGTGTGTGTCTGTGTGTGTCTCTGTGTGTGTCTCTGTGTGTCTGTGTGTGTCTGTGTGTGTCTCTGTGTGTCTGTGTGTGTGTGTGTGTCTCTGTGTGTGTCTCTGTGTGTCTGTGTGTGTGTGTGTGT
>CP136870.1:27188176-27210676 GCA_033000465.1 Sciaenops ocellatus | reverse complement strand
ATCAAACAACAAACATCAAACAACAAACAACAAACATCAAACAACAAACAACAACAACCTGCAGGACATCAAACAACAAACATTAAACAACAAACAACAAACATCAAACAACAACAAACATCCAACAAACAACAAACATTAAACATCAAACATCAAACAACAAACAACAAACATTAAACATCAAACATCAAACAACAAACAACAAACATCAAACAACAAACAACAAACATCAAACAACAAACAACAAACATCAAACAACAAACAACAACAACCTGCAGGACATCAAACAACAAACATCAAACAAACATCCAACAAACATCAAACAAACGACAAACATCCAACAAACATTAAACAACAAACAAACAACCTGCAGGACATCAAACAACAAACATTAAACAACAAACAACAAACATCAAACAACAAACAACAACAACCTGCAGGACATCAAACAACAAACAACAAACATCAAACAACAAACATCAAACAACAAACAACAAACATCAAACAACAAACAACAACAACCTGCAGGACATCAAACAACAAACATTAAACAACAAACAACAAACATCAAACAACAACAAACATCCAACAAACAACAAACATTAAACATCAAACAACAAACATCAAACAACAAACATCAAACATCAAACATCAAACATCAAACAACAAACATCAAACAACAAACAACAAACTCCAACCTTTAGATAGATATAAAGGTTCATCATATGTTCAGGTTAGTGTACGCTGATGAAAACATGCTGATGAATATTATATTCTAAATCTGACACACTGCACCTTTAAAAATATATCACATGAATAAAACATGTTTCCACAGATGATTGAGCAGAAAAGTTCATTAAAAAGACTCTTAATGATTTTAATGAGTCCACTCTGACTCTCAAACATCCACCTGTGAATCACCAGTTCGTCTCCATTGACCTGGCTCGGCCCGGTTCAGCCCGGCCCGATGGAGATGAGCTGGGAGGTTACCTGGCGTCCCTCCTCCTTGTTTGCAGAGCCACATGCTGCCGGGTGCATTCAGATTAGTTATTGAACTGTCCAAGCAAAGAAGAACAAGGCCGCTTCAGAGGCTCACAATACGCCAGCTGTCAGGGGGAGGGGCTTCTTCAGGCCGCTGTTGTCATGGATACGACTTTTTGTGTTGCTCCTGTGAGGCTGTTTGACTGAAGGAGGATGTGTGGCGCCCTGTGGTCTGTTCAGCATGTTACCGTGACGATGAGCTTCATTTAAATATATATACACAAACGTGTTTATATTATTTACATTATACAACAGTCAGCTCAGAGTGAGCGATCTGATTGGACGAGAGTCGTTCATGAGTGCTGCTATAGAGACTAACATCACAGAGACTTTAATGTATCACTACAGCTGTTGTTACATTAACGTTACATTAACACACAAGGATCAAACATTTCTTTAATACGATCAGATCAGCTGATAATAAACCTGATCTGGTTTTTCAGACGTTACCTTTAACGTGTCGAACAAACAAACGTATGATGACAGCATGCTTTCCTTCCTGTCACAGACGTCGTGATGTCATATCTTCAGGTACAGGTGAGGTGTGATCGATTTGATTGGCAGACGGTGAAGTTTAGATCATCTCTTCTCGTGTATCATCACTTCCTGCGTGCGTCTCTCTGCCTCGCTGAGCTCGGACATAATGTGATCACGTGAACTGTAATGTGATATCTGACCAAAGAAGCAGCAGCTCACCTTTCTGCCTCCAGCTTCACATCAAACTTTGTTCTTGGACGGAAGATGACGGATGTTCAAGACCCGAGCGATGACGAACAAACAAACCTGAGAAGTTTGAATCTGAAGAACGTGAACGAAGCTTCACTGAAATCATAAAAAATGAAGAAATGTTTCACATTTTATTTTGTAAGAACCAATCAGAGCTGCACAAATCTTCCATGCTAACACACTGAGGTTAGCAGGTATATTTACTATATTCATAAGTTAGCATGCTAACCTCAGCAGTCAAACATGCTCTCAACATGTTGATGTTAGCGTGTATAATGTTTACAATGTTCACATTGTTAGCATTTCAATGTTAGCATCTTAGCATGCTCAAGCCAGCAGGCTAACATGCACACAATAACAATGCTAAAATACTATTGTTAACACACTGAGGTTAGCAGGTATATTTACTATATTCATAATTTAGCATGCTAACCTCAGCAGTCAAACAACATTGTTAGTATTTCAATGTTAGCATCTTAGCACGCTCAAGATAGCCTGCTAGCTTGAGCATGCTAAGCTGTAAAAATAACAATGCTAATACTAATTGTGACAAAGTGGGTGAGACCATTTGTCCCATATATTACTCATCTTTAGTTTAATCATACTTGTTTGTTTTCAGCCTTGTTACCATCAGTAATCATCATTTTACAGATTCAGACTATCACAGGTTTGTTTGTGTTTTGTATTATGTTTGGTTAGATTTCATAGTTCGATATCTTTGGTTAAAAGTATTGTTAAATTTAGTTATAGTTTATTGATTTATTTCTGGTCAAAATAAGTAAAATTAGGGGTCTTTTTTAGCTCAGTTGGTAGAGTATCCGCCCCGTGTACGAAGGCTCAGCAGCGGGCCAGGGTCCAAATCCGACCTGCGGCCCTTTACTGCATGTCATTCCCATCTCTCTCTCTCGCCACATTCCTGTCACTCTTCAGCTGTCTCTGTACAATACAGCTCAAAAAAGGGCAAAACATGAAATAAATAAAAAGTTAAATTAACATTTAATTGTGTTACTCACCATGTGGTCAGAGACAAAAGGCAACATTTCCTGCTTTTATACTCTGACTAACATGATTGGAGGAGGTCATTGGACTAGTCCAAATGAGTGAAGGTAAGATAAATTAGTTCTAGGTATTATTTAGGTTTATTTGTTATTTCATCTATGGTTAAAATGTGGATTAATGGTAAAACAGGTAAGAGTGTTTTTACTGTAATCAGTGTGATTATAACTGTGGAAACTTCTGGTAAGTCAGGAGCCAGTGGAGTCACCTCTTGGTACAGCCAGGGAGGTAGTGCCAGGTGGAGAGGTTATTTAAGCAGTGGCCTTTAGTCTGTGGAGGACAACGAAGGAGTATTAGGGCCAGCCAAAAAAAAAAAATCCGGCACAAGAAAAAAAAAAAAAAAAGCCAGGCAAAAAAAAAAACAAAACTGCAGAGGCTTGACCACGTACCACAACAAAGCGACAAGCGACTGACGGCTCCATGACAGCAGCCGGCCGGACGTGGAGTTTGAAGGTGATTTTCTAAGGTGGTGAAACTGTATTCGTAACTGATTTTGTATCATATCAATAACGTGATCTGGATCGCACGCAGGTGCAACCATTGGTACCCCTGCATCTGCCCCGTTCCAGCTATTTCATTTTGTATGAATGCAGCCACCTCCTCCAAGTTTGTATGGTTTATCCTCCTGAACGAGTTTCCGACACAGTCTCTTCAGCGTCCTAATACTTATCACCACACCATGTTTATGAGCCAAAAGAGAGAGAATTTCCTTATTATTATAGCCGATTCTGAAGTACCGCTTAATCAACGACTCTGTAGAGGCAGCCGTGGCCATCGACTATAATATTTTGATATTTTTTAAATTAATTTATTTTTTTGCCTGACTTTTTTTTTTTTTCTTGTGCCGGATTTTTTTTTTTTTGGCTGTTTTTTTTTTTTTTTGGCTGTTTTTTTTTTGGCTGTTTCTCTTTTTTTGGCTGTTTTTTTTTTTTTGGCTGTTTTTTTTGTTTTGGCTGTTTTGTTTTTTTTTGGCTGTTTTTTTTTTTTTGGCTGTTTTTTTTTTGGCTGTTTCTCTTTTTTTGGCTGTTTCTCTTTTTTTGGCTGTTTTTTTTTTTTGGCTGTTTTTTTTTTTTTGGCTGTTTTTTTTTTTTTTGGCTGTTTTTTTTTTTTGGCTGTTTTTTTTTTTTGGCTGTTTTTTTTTTTGGCTGTTTTTTTTTTTTGGCTGTTTTTTTTTTTGGCTGTTTTTTTTTTTTGGCTGTTTTTTTTTTTTTGGCTGTTTCTTTTTTTTTGGCTGTTTTTTTTTTTGGCTGTTTTTTTTTTTTTGGCTGTTTTTTTTTTTTGGCTGTTTTTTTTTTTTGGCTCTTTTTTTTTTTTTTGGCTGTTTTTTTTTTTTTTGGCTGTTTTTTTTTTTGGCTGTTTTTTTTTTTTTGGCTGTTTTTTTTTTGGCTGTTTCTTTTTTTTTGGCTGTTTTTTTTTTTGGCTGTTTTTTTTTTTTTGGCTGTTTTTTTTTTTGGCTGTTTTTTTTTTTGGCTCTTTTTTTTTTTTTTTGGCTGTTTTTTTTTTTTTTGGCTGTTTTTTTTTTTTGGCTGTTTTTTTTTTTTTTTGGCTGTTTTTTTTTTTTTGGCTGTTTCTTTTTTTTTGGCTGTTTTTTTTTTTTTGGCTGGCCCTAAACTCCTTCGTAGAGGACAGAGTGACAGAGAATGGAAACATAGTTTAGTTTAGTGCTGATCAGGTGTAGCGAGTTACACTTGATATAAGTTGTACTTTGCATTGTTATTTTGAGTTTTATTTACTTCAAGTTAACTGCTCAGTGATCTTTTTTTGTTGTATGTTTTTTTGCTACACGTGACGCTGGAAGCACTTTTTGTTGTAAATAACATCTGAGGTGAATTTTGAACAAACTGCCTTGAACCTGCCTCCTACTTATGCTGCTCTGGTCAGGCTTCCCAACACTAATGCTAACATGCTAATATTAGCAAGTTTACCATGTTCATGATCTAAGTTAGCATGTTAGCATGCTATCATCAGCAGGCTAACGTGCAGACCAAAGACGTGCCATGTTTGTAGTCCTGCTTCTTCCTCCTCCCGGCTAATCTAAATATGGTCATAGTCGTGGATCATCGATGGACCTGAGGCGGCTGAATGATGCCTGTACCACCTGTGACCACGCCCACCTGTCAATCAAAGCGTCCACGCTCTTAATCCTGCATAACTTTAAGCCTTAATATAATCTGAACAGGTGAGTTGTATAAAAATTCACCCTCAGTACAGTTGTCATGAACGGGGAAATTAGCTATAGAGACCAAAACTGTTTTTTGTACCAGGCTGTAAACATGTTTATTTCTGCTGTGAAGTTGGACATTTGAACATGGGGACTTATGGAGACTGACTCACTTCTGGAGCCAGCCTCAAGTGGACGACAAGAGGAACTGCAGTTTCCTGTGTTGGAGGTTGATGATTGGTTATTTTATGTTGATTTACACTTCAGCATTTTTGACGTGTTGACATCATGTGTTGGACCTACAGCTGACCTGTCACATGATCAGATCAGGTCAGAGATGTTAGATCCTCTGACACGCTGTGATGTCATATTTATATTTCATCTGCAGAGCTGACAGATTATTTATTGAAATATATTTGAACTGTTATTTTATTCAAGTCAGATCATATGTGACATCATATATATCATATCTATAGATCATATTTGATGAAACGTCCTCTCTGCTGTGATGAAGACGAGCAGCCATATTACAGCGTTGTCAGGACAACCGGCCATGATTCACGGAGGCCTCCACCTTCAGCTGTAGAAGCGTTAGCCATGAGAGCGAGCAGATGCTGTGCCAGGCAGCCAATCACAGGTGAGATCCAGGAAAAAGATGACATCATAGGCAAATTAGGGCAAACGCAGCGAGTTGTTTGGTTGTCGTGTCCGCGTGCTTCAAACACACAGAGTCAGTTTAATGACGTGAGAGAAGAAAGTGTCGATGACTGACGGAAAACTGACTGAGCACGAGATTTAAACCGTATTAACGTTTGTAAACTGACACTTTATTTAATTTATTCATATCAAAGATTTAAACCGTATTCACGTTTGTAAACTGACACTTTATTTAATTCATTCATATCAAAGATTTAAACCGTATTCACGTTTGTAAACTGACACTTTATTTAATTCATTCATATCAAAGATTTAAACCGTATTCACGTTTGTAAACTGACACTTTATTTAATTCATTCATATCAAAGATTTAAACTTTATTCACGTTTGTACGTGTTTGAACTTCATTTTATTTAGTTTTTACACCTTATTAAGATCAAACAGCTGTTTAAACTTTAACATCATCTGTCTGTCAGAGATGATCTTATATTAATATTAAATCTGCTTTAATATTTTTAATAACTTTTCAGTGACGAGCAGAAAATAAACTTTATTTTACATTTAAATCAAACAGTACAGCACAGAGACAACGTGTTAGCTGCTGTTAGCTCAGTTTGTTAGCTACTATTAGCTGCTGTTAGCTAATGTTAGTTACTGTTAGCTCAGTTTGATAGCTACTGTTAGCTAATGTAAGCTGCTGTTAGCTCAGTTTGTTAGCCACTGTTAGCTGCTGTTAGCTCAGTTTGTTAGCTGTTGTTAGCTAATGTTAGCTCAGTATGTTAGCCACTGTTAGCTGCCGTTACCTCAGTTTGTTAGCCGCTGTTAGCTAATGTTAGCTCAGTTTGTTAGCTGTTGTTAGCTAATGTTAGCTCAGTTTGTTAGCCGCTGTTAGCTCAGTTTGTTAGCTGTTGTTAGCTCAGTTTGTTAGCCGCTGTTAGCTAATGTTAGCTCAGTTTGTTAGCTGTTGTTAGCTCAGTTTGTTAGCCGCTGTGTAGGTAAGAAAAATAAAGCAATTCTTTGCTAATTGTTTTCAGGTGATTAATCACAAATTAAAACATCGTACACTTTAATTAAAAAACGTGATGAGCTGATTATTAATTTTAATGTTACAATTTTATTAATTATGACCTCCTTTCAGTCAGTCTTCACAGAAACGGAGCTCTTCAAACACTGTTGGTTCACATGTTGCTCATTAATAGACCTGTCTCTCTCTCCCTCTGTCTCTCTCTCTCTCTGTCTCTCCCTCCCTCCCTCCTGTCTCTCTCTCCCTCCTGTCTCTCTCTCTCTCTCTCTCTCTCTCTCTCTCTCCCTCCCTCCTCTCTCTCTCTATCTCCCTCCCTCCCTCCCGTCTCTCTCTCTCTCCCTCCCTCCTCTCTCTCTCTCTCTGTCTCTCCCTCCTGTCTCTCTCTCTCTCTCTCTCTCTCTCTCTCTCTCTCTCTCCCTCCTGTCTCTCTCTCTCTCCCTCCTGTCTCTCTCTCCCTCCTGTCTCTCTCTCTCTCCCTCCTGTCTCTCTCTCCCTCCTGTCTCTCTCTCTCTCCCTCCTGTCTCTCTCTCTCTCCTGTCTCTCTCTCTCTCTGTCTCTCCCTCCCTCCCTCCCGTCTCTCTCTCTCTCTCTCTCTCTCTGTCTCTCCCTCCCTCCCTCCCGTCTCTCTCTCTCTCCCTCCTGTCTCCCCCTCCCTCCCTCCTGCCTCTCCCTCAGCAGCTCTGCTCCCTCAAACATCAGACTAACCCGGCCTGCCCGTCGGCTGCCTCCTCCCCCAGACCTGCTGCCTGCATTAATATTCATGCTGTCAGCCAATGGGGAGAGGCGGGTGGATGACATCACGGGCTAGGGAACAGTGAGCAGCCAGTGAAGCATCCAGCCTGCCGAGCGAGCTTCAGGGTCAGGAACTGGTCTGACAGGAGGATGGCAGGCGAGGCCGCCGACGAGCTGTGAGGAGGACGATGAACCGAGCAGGGCGCCGCGCTCACACCAGAGAACGCCGACAACACGAGCATGTGAACACATATTCAGGTAAACCCTGTGTGTGTGTGTGTGTGTGTGTGTGTGTGCAGTATGGGAGCAGGAGGAGGGAGGAGGAGGGGGGAGGGAGGAGAGGAGGGAGGAAGGAAGGAGGGGAGGAGGGGAGGCTGTATGTATGGAGGAGGTCTGTAGGCATCGATCATCACCCCCCAACAAACAGCATCTTTATTGATGGAGCGGATCAATGGTGTGTTTGTACGGCCCTGTGTGTGTGTGTGTGTGTGTGTGTGTGTGTGTGTGTGTGTGTGTGTGTGTGTCCTGCAGCAGCTGCAGTGGAACAAAAAAGACGTGAAGCTATTTTAGGTCGCGGACTCGAAGCTGACGGCTGATCAGAGCTGAGCTGTGGAGGAGGGGGGGTGGGGCTGTGGGGGGGTTACACGCTGCTGGATGCTCTTTTGTTATCTCTGCACCGCCTGCCTCACGTACGGCCTTCACACACGTCTGTGTGTCTGTAACATGGATGATGTGTGTGTGTGTGTCATGGCGGCGAGATATACAACATCTGGTCACCTGACTTCACTGGGGATCAGGGTGGGGGTGGGTGGGTGGGGGTGTAAGGGGGGGCTCAGCCTCGGATTCTCCCACAGCCGACGCCGGCGGAGGAGGATGGAGGCTCAGCCAGCGTTCCTCCATCACCTCCGCTCAGTTAGATGGAGGTACGGGGAAGGGAGGGGAGGGAGGGGGGAGGGATTCCTCTCCCAGGAAGCGCAGTCATCCTCCGGTCTGCGAGGAGCAAGGCCTGATGGGAAACCTGTTGTCTGTCGTGAGGTGACTGTCGAGGGGCCGGGTGGAGGGGGATGGGATGCTGACGGTGGTCCTCCCTCCATCATTCATACAGATGATCGTCTCCATGACGACCTGATTCTTCTCTTTACGTCACAGAGGTGAAAACATAAACTGTCATGGCCGCTCCTTTGTCCCCAATTATCTCTGACATCATGTGACATCACGTGACGACATGTTGACACTTTGTATCTGAAATCTTCACGCGAACTCGTTTGTGTCACTGAGTCTGTCAGGAGAGACTTGACAGACGTGATCGAGTCAGTCAGACGTGTTTAGTGTGTTCAGGATACACGTGAAGCTGAAACATCACGTGTTTATCACAGGCTAACATGCTAACAGCTCCGTATGTCATGTGTCTGTTTAACGGGGGTCAGTTTGCACCTCATACATGTTACATTTAGAAAACAACACGGACAGACAGACTGAACGTGGACAGTCGGACTGAACACGTGCACATGACAGTCGGACTGAGCACATGACAGTCGGACCAAACACGTGACAGTCGGACCGAACGCGTAACAGTCGGACCGAACACGTGACAGTCAGACCGAACACTTGACAGTCGGACTGAATACGTGACAGTCGGACCGAACACGTGACAGTCGGACCGAACACGTGACAGTCGGACTGAACACGACAGTCGGACTAAACACATGACAGTCGGACTGAACACATGACAGTCGGACCAAACAGTCGGACTAAACACGTGACAGTCGGACTGAACACGTGACAGTCGGACTGAACACATGACAGTCGGACTGAACACATGACAGTCGGACTAAACACGACAGTCGGACTGAACACGTGACAGTCGGACTAAACACGACAGTCGGACTGAACACATGACAGTTGGACCAAACAGTCGGACTGAACACGTGACAGTCGGACTGAACACGTGACAGTCCGACTAAACACGTGACAGTCGGACTGAACACATGACAGTCGGACTAAACACGTGACAGTCGGACTGAACACATGACAGTCGGACCAAACAGTCGGACTAAACACATGACAGTCGGACTGAACACGTGACAGTCGGACTGAACACATGACAGTCGGACCAAACAGTCGGACTGAACACATGACAGTTGGACTGAACACGTGACCTTCGGACTGAACATGGACAGTCAGACTTAACACATGACCGTCGGACCAAACAGTCGGACTGAACACAGACAGTTGGACTGAACGCGGACAGACTGAACACGGACAGACGTACTGAACATGGACAGTCGGACTGAACACAGACAGACTGAACACGGACAGACGTACTGAACATGGACAGTCGGACTGAACGCGGACAGACTGAACACGGACAGACGTACTGAACATGGACAGTCGGACTGAACGCGGACAGACTGAACACGGACAGACGTACTGAACATGGACAGTCGGACTGAACGCGGACAGACTGAACACGGACAGACGTACTGAACATGGACAGTCGGACTGAACGCGGACAGACTGAACACGGACAGACGTACTGAACATGGACAGTTGGACTGAACGCGGACAGACTGAACACGTACAGTCGGACTGAACACAGACTGAACAGGCGTGTTCTGTGTGTCCATAAGTAGTCAAATGTTTGGATTGTAAACAGCCTGAAGACAAACTCTGAACTTCATGACTGTTTCCATAACAACAACACAGCTGATCGACCAGCAAATAAAAAAACTTTATTTAAACATTTACAGACGAACACGTCACGTTAGATGAAGTTTAAAGAGACAAACATGATTCAATAAATCATCTTTCAGTCTGAGTATTTACAGGTTTATTGTGCTTTGATTCTTCAGGCAGGTTTAGTAGTTAACATACATGTAGATGTTTGAGCGTCTCATTAATAACTCTCTCATACAAACATATATAAACCTTCTCGTTTATGAAGACTGTGTGAATGTTTCATGTGTCCACGGCTCGCTGTGGGCTTCCCCATGTTTTCCACTGTATGTAACCCAACACACACAGCTTCTCTTACCTCACCTCTGCTAACAAAAGCAGTGGACAGAGCCTCGGCCTGGCCTGTAGCCTGGAACTGAAACCTGATAGTGGGACACAGTCGGCCTCCATCTGTTGGTGTGGATGAGTTACGCTGCCATTGTTAGGTGTAGTTCTGCTCAGGACTCTTTATGGAGCGTTTGTGTGTGTTTAAGGCTGCAGTGTTTGGTAGGTGTGTCAGGGCTCGGCTGCGTGTCGTGGATTAGCATGTAGGATTGAAGGCCATCTGTCCATTTTGTCTGAGAGAGAGGAGAGGAGGGGGAGGACGCCGTGGACGGAGAGAGTAAGACAGGAAACACAGTGACACATTGACACAGCTACGCTGTAATCTGCATGCTACATGTCTGTTTCTACTGAGAGCAATCACGTCTGTCAACGCCGTGTATCAACACGAGTGTCCAACTGTCCAACTGACTGACTGTCCATCAGAGTCTGAAGTCAGTGTACTGACTGATTCACCCTCAGTGGACTTCATTCTGGCTACGTAGCTCTAGTGGAGGGACCACCCATCACCCTCCGTGTCTGTGAGATGAAACACAAGTCCCCATGTTCAAATGTCCAACTTCACAGCAGAAATAAACATGTTTACAGCCTGGTACAAAAAACAGTTTTGGTCTCTATAGCTAATTTCCCCGTTCATGACAACTGTACTGAGGGTGAATTTTTATACAACTCACCTGTTCAGATTATATTAAGGCTTAAAGTTATGCAGGATTAAGAGCGTGGACGCTTTGATTGACAGGTGGGTGTCGTCACGGAGACTACGTCCAGGTTTTAGACAGTCTGCGGGGACGTCACAGAGACGGTTACAGTTCATGAAGAATAAAGTGTAAAAGTTCTGTAACTGAGACACTACAGGAAGTACTCAGAGTACACAGAGTACTTCATAGGACAGCTCATGTTTGTTTGAGACAAAGATCTTTATTCTGTCAGGTGTGATGGGTGAGGACAGACAGACTGTGGACAGACAGACTGTGGACAGACAGACTGAGGACAGACAGACTGTGGACAGACAGACTGAGGACAGACAGACTGTGGACAGACAGACTGTGAACAGACAGAGGACAGAGACTGTGAACAGACAGACTGTGGACAGACAGACTGAGGACAGACAGACTGAGGACAGACAGAGGACAGAGACTGTGGACAGACAGACTGAGGACAGACAGACTGAGGACAGACAGACTGTGGACAGACTGAGGACAGACAGACTGAGGACAGACAGAGGACAGAGACTGTGGACAGACAGACTGAGGACAGACAGACTGTGGACAGACAGACTGAGGACAGACAGACTGTGGACAGACTGAGGACAGACAGACTGTGGACAGACAGACTGTGGACAGACAGACTGAGGACAGACAGAGGACAGACAGGCTGTGGACAGACAGACTGTGGACAGACAGACTGAGGACAGACAGACTGTGGACAGACAGACTGAGGACAGACAGACTGTGGACAGACAGACTGAGGACAGACAGACTGAGGACAGACAGAAATACTGCAGAGGAGTTCAAACTAAACTCTGGATCACGTGACATGTAACAGTAAACTAACTAGTTTAGTTGATAACATTGAAGTATTTCTTTCTTTGAGTCAAACACAGTTTGAGGATCTGTATCTTCAGGTAAATTAACCAGAGTTCAGTTTGTCAGGTGTGTGCAGGTGTAACGACTGTGTGACATCACACAGATGTTCATCTTATTTGTTTATGTAAAGTCAGAATGCAGCTTCATACGTGTGTTTATAACGACACGCTGTCATCATGGAGTCAGAGCGTAGCTTCATATGTTCCTCCAACATGTCGCCTCTCTTTGCATACATGCAAACTAGCACGCAACACGGACACGTTAACTCTTTCAGCTCCACCCTTGTATCAGGTGCACCAGCTGGCGTTGGAGGAGGGATCCCACTCCCTCTCCGCCTCCAGCTGGCATTCAGACACGCCCACCAACACAAACACACGCTACAGTAAACACGTGGACGTCATGGCTTCATGCCGCTGTCCTACATCAGCGTCACGGCCTCTTAAAAAACTGACGAGCCGCTCATCAGGTGAGGTTAATGTCCGACGTTTAATTAGTGTGATCACTTTTATTTTGAAAACAGGAAACAGTTGGCCTTCACAGCTGAGAACTACGTCACCTGCTGGTGTACGTTTGAAATAACGAAGGATTATCTGTCATGAATAAATCGTATGACGTGCATTCTCTGTGACGACTGGACAGGTGTGACAGGTGTGGTGGTTGGACGCGTGGCGTGTGTTTTGGTCTAAAAGTAGTTTTTTTGTTGTAGTCGGGTTTTTTAGATTTTTTGTATATTTATATCAGTAACATGAACCACTGTGGGAGCTTCTGGCTCGTCTACGGTACACTGTAACAAACGTTAAAGTAACGTTGCTGCTACCTGCTGTGACGGAGTCTGAACCACAACAACAGAAAAGATTCATCGTTATCCTCAATACAAATATATTTATTACATTCATGTTTATTCATGCAGTGACACACAATCCTTTCACATTAAAACATGTTTAATGCATTTATAATACTTCTATAGTTATTAAGTAATTTAAACATCTTATTTTATATCATTCGACTTTCTTCTTCCGTTTCATTTACCTCGTCTGTCTGTCTGTCTGTCTGTCTTAACGCAGCTCGTTCTCTTCATGCTGAGCTGACCTGTTTTTCTTGTCCGACACATTTTACCGTCTGTTGACCGACAGATGACTAAACTGAAAACGAACGTGACACCGCGCGACCATAAAACGTCATCAAACAAACAAGTGCGTGAAGCTAATTAAAGCTAATTAACTGAAGCAAGCTGACCTTTGTGTGACAGCGAGCTCTCAAACCTCACACAGTTTGTCTGTTGAATAAAAAACAGTTTTCTTCTTTGTTTTGCATACGAGGAATGTCGACGCTCAACCTGCAGATAAAGTTTGAGCCTCATCAAAGCTGCTGCTCACTGTGGTAACCATGACTACAGCTGTACTCGAGTATTTGTTCTGATTACATTACTTCTGATCAACAGCCAAACATCAACAAGGTCACCAACAGCAGACATAGCAGCCAGCTAATATTACTGACTAGTCCAACAGCAGTCAGCCCAGCTCGGCGTCTGTCTTTCAGCCTGTTATAGCTCTCACCTCTGAGCCCGGTTACATTGCTCACTCGCCCAGCTCTGGTTCTGGCATTCGCCTGTCAGTGGCCCGGGCCTGTAAACCTCTTCATCTTCTTCCCGGTGGTCCAAAACGCCTGTGGTACAAACACTAACTCTCTGAGTTCACAGTCCGGCTGCCAGGCTAACAGACTGAGCTAACAGCAGCTAACAGCAGCTAACAAACTGAGCTAACAGCAGCTACATTTGGCAGCAGTTTACTTCACTGTCCATCATAAACTCTGTAAATCACCTCGGTACTGTAATGTTATTCCCTGTTGGTCTCAGAGGCTGCGCTCCAACCCGATCCGGTCCGGCTGCTGAGCCCGGTTCTGTTAGCATGCTAACGGCAGGTTCAGTTAATTAGCTGTACCTGGATCTGAAGTGTGAGGTGTCTGTTTGTTATTCAGCTGTGAATCAACATGCAGAGAAAGAAATCAATAATTATGAATCTGTAATGAAGCTTTCATCCTTAATATTCATATTAATCCTGATTATTGATTATTGATGCTTCAGACTCGACAGACAAACGTTACAGTGAACTCTCCAGGAGTTTAGCCCCTCCCCCGTCTCACCTGCTGTGAGCAGACAGGTGAGGGAGCTGTTTTATGCAAATTAGAGTGACCACAGAGGAGGCGGAGCTTCATCACACAAAGGAAGAGTTCAGTCATCAGGTCGTCAGGTCGAAGCTGGATTCATGTTAATGTGTTCACATTTTAACATGGGGACTTATGGAGACGGACTCACTTCTGGAGCCAGAGCTCATTATGCATTCTATGATGTCATCAGTCGTGTCATAGGTGGTGCCGTGTCCGAGGGAAGCTGCTGATAGTTTCATGTGTATTTATGTTTAGTGAAGCTTTCAAGTACCGTGGGAGATTTGTGTTCCTGTCAGATGATGTGGTGTGTTTGAGGTCACACAGAGAGGTGTGTATGAATACACACAGAGCCACACAGAGAGGTGGAAGTCCGGCCCAGCAGACAGTCTGTGCTGATAATTAAATTATTAGAACTTGCTTCTTAAGTTAATCACAGAAACAGACGTCTGGTATCACCTGATGTTCAAAAATGAAGAAATAAAATCAGACGATCTTTGTTCATAAATTTGACCCAGAAACAGAAACAAACTTAAAATTAGAGGAAGTGACTCGACCGCGTTAGACGAGCGTCTGTGCACCAACATGTCGACTTTGTGTTTTTGATTTGATATATTAAATATAATTATTAAAGCACACTCACAGTTTGAGCTCATCCAACATAAATATAATAAACAGGAAGTGAAGGTTAAATGTTCATCAGATTTTAAATAAATTTTACTCACTCTGATGAAACAGAAGTCGTCTGACAAACAGCTCGTCACTCATCAGGATCAAATGTTTGGAGACAAAGAGCAGGAAGTCAGTGCAGCCTTCTGTTCACACTGACCTGCAGGTGGAGCTCCGTGTGGTGAGGAGGTGAAGTGCAGTGTGTAACAGACATACCTGTGTTTGTGTGTTCACTGTGCAGCGCGTCATGACTCATATTTAAAGTCTGTGTGCATGCACCAACATAAAGGAGGTAACAACACTAAACTGAACGCCCCCCCGCCGCCTCCTTCTCCTTTGAATGTCCTCTAGCTGTCCGTCCCATCCAAGTGATCAGCAGCCAAGTCAAACAGAGAGCGTGTCCTGATCCGGGCCGTGAAGAGCCGGGCCGGGCTTATGGAGTCCTCCCATCCCCCCACGCACCCTGCGGGGGCCGTCACTGGGCCGCCGTGCGCTCCAGATTAGAGCCTCTTCGTCCGCTAGCCGTTCACATTCAGCATTAATGTTTGAAACAGCCGAGAGAAAACGGAGAAATGAATATTTCATGAGAGAGACGTGAAAACATCTGAGAGGATCTGCTGCCGTCCAAATGTCACGTCCTCGTGTCATTTCTGTGAAATTAGCGTGTTGTGGATGCGTGTTCCAGCCGTGTTTCCCTCTCTGTTTGTCCGTGCAGCTGATTTCTGATACGGGTAGTCTGTGAGAGAAATAAGAGCTGCTTGTTTCAGCGCTGTCGCTCACTGGCCGTCAGTCTGCACAGTAAATAGGTCAGTCAGTGTTTTCTGAGGGAAGCTGCTGTCTTTCTCCGTGTGTCGCTCTGCAGTCAGCTGATCGTCTGAATTTGAACATTTGTGATGAATAAAACGTTTTTTATCCTTCAGCTGCTGCCTGACGTGTTACATTATTCATCCACGCTGCAGTTTGACTGAGATGATCATATTTATGAGCGCGCTCCGTACCTGCAGCGATGAAGCTGAAGATTCATCCAGTAAACCTGAAGAGGAAAACACAGTTTGATGTTTGAACACGTGTCGTCAGCTTCATGCTGCACTCATTGATTTCTCCGTCTGTGTCTGCTGCACAGATACCACCTGATTGATTAGCTTAGGGTGACTATATTTTGAGTTCCAAAACAGAGGACACTCGGCCCGGCCTCGAGTCACAAAGTCCGACAGGCTTCTCAGAGGTTCATGAACAAAGTATCGTAGTATTCTGTGCAAAGCACCAGTCAAGTTAAGTACACGCTCAGTGGTCCCATGAAAAACAGTGAAAACATTTTCATGAATTTATAAAAAAAAAAAAAAAAACGGACGCCCCGGACAGGACGTAAAAAGTGGACATGTCCGGGCAAAAGAGGACGTTTGGTCACCCTAGATTAGCTCTGACTCCGTAGCTGGATTTTAAATCATCAGCTCATAGACTGTGTTGCTGCTCACAGGTAAAGTCACCTGGTTTCCTCATATTAGTGAGATTCAGCCCAGCACCACGTGTTTCTCCGTGACACCTTCCTGTTGTTTCCCTCCTCTCAGGTGTTACGGTAACCTCGCTGTCTGTCGGCTGTTAGCGTGTCACACGCTGACATTCTTTTGTAAACACGACAGTTTTAGCAGGTTTTGTTGTCGGTGACACGCCTCACCTCAAACCTCAGAGAACCTGTTTGCTGCTGCCGTCTGGATCCACCCAGCGTCCAACAAACTGCCAGCAGAGTCAGAAAAGAAACGTCAGATCACAGAGCTGTGCAGAGAACACCGAGCGCTGAGGATCAACATGAAGCTCTGAGTTCAACAGGTCACAGATCAGGAAACGTCACTTTGAATCTGTATTTCACCACGTGTGGATGTCAGCTCAGAAGACATGAAAAGTGTCCATCCACAGGAGCGTTAAAGTAATAAAGTATTGAGAGGGCAGGTGAGCGGACAGGTGGAGGTCTGACAAGAATCCAAAAACAGGAACATAAATAAGTTTTTTTTTTTTAGTATTCTGTCTGTTTGTTTCCACGATGCAGACTGAACGATGTGCAGAGTCTGATGAGGAACAGGTGGTGAAGGTGATCAGGCAGGTGAGAGGGCCACGCCCACGGAGAGAAAGACAAAGGACGGAAACAAAGAGACAAGAACAGCAGACAGACAAACACTGTCCAGACTTTTATAATGTGTCTTCTAATCGAGTTCACATGAATGAATCATTCAAATTCGACTAATTCCTCCTTAAAACAATCAAAGAGTCTCTGCAGAGTTAAAGACGTGTTCTGGTCCAAACTGTGGTTCTTTGAGAACATGAACAAAGCGCGGGCTGTACCGGGCACGCGAGGCTTGCATCAGATTGTAAAGGCTCTGAAGACTCGCGGGTCATTTATCAGAGAGCACCGTGAGGAGCTGAGGAGGTCTTTGTTCACTAAAGTAGGTCTCCTCTAAAGGAGGGAGGCCTGGATGGTCACATGACGGGCCTGGCCTCAGGGTGGACGGTGAGAGGACGAGTGATGGCAGCATTCAGTCTTCAGTCTCCTGGTCCAGATTCATGCAGCATCCTCAGTGTCTGCTTCTTAATCTGAATCATCTCACATAATCTGACGTGCAAAGAAACAAAAGAAACATTTTGCAGACCTGCAGTCAGTGTTACGCCGACACGACGTGAAACTCTTCAGTCAGCGGTCGGCGTCTGAGCGATCCAATCTTTACATCACCTTCATGATTCAGAAAATAACAAAGAAAAGAAACAATGACCTGATTTAATAAGAATGAACAAAGAATCAAAGAATGTGACGTCAGAATAATGAAACATTTTAATCAATAATTCAAGGCCAAACCTTGAATGCACCGGACCGGACCAGAACCACCTGAAACCGACCGCATTAACACATTAACATATAATGAAACATTCAGCAGTGAAACTCTACTTACAGTCCACATCTAAGACTGCCTAAGACTGACATAGTCTTCATGATGACACCCACCTGTTAATCAACATCTTTTTAACCCTGATTGTCTTTTTCTCTCTCTCTCTCTCTGTCTCTCTCTCTCTCTCTCTCTCTCTCTGTCTCTCTCTCTCTCTGTCTCTCTCTCTCTCTCTCTCTGTCTCTCTCTCTGTCTCTCTCTCTCTCTCTCTCTCTCTCTCTCTCTCTGTCTCTCTCTCTCTCTCTCTCTCTGTCTCTCTCTCTGTCTCTCTCTCTGTCTGTCTCTCTGTCTCTCTCTCTCTCTCTCTCTCTCTCTCTGTCTCTCTCTCTGTCTCTCTCTCTCTCTCTCTCTCTGTCTCTCTCTCTGTCTCTCTCTCTCTCTCTCTCTGTCTCTCTCTCTCTGTCTCTCTGTCTGTCTCTCTCTCTCTCTCTCTCTCTGTCTCTCTCTCTGTCTCTCTCTCTCTCTCTCTCTCTGTCTCTCTCTCTGTCTCTCTCTCTCTCTCTCTCTGTCTCTCTCTCTGTCTCTTTCTGTCTGTCTCTCTGTCTGTCTGTGTCTTGCAGGACATTGTGAGTGTTACTAAAGATGTCTGATAGTGTCGATATTGAAGAGAAACCACCGGCCCCTCCCTTGAGAATGAACAGTAGTTCCAGAGACTCTTCATCGTTGAATCACGCCTCCAAACCGCTTCCAATGGCTCCAGAAGAGAAGAACAAGAAAGTCCGCCTGCGCTCCATCTTCCCCGGAGGAGACAAGAGTGAGTCTGCTCCTCCGTCAGTGCTTCCTTCATGCTCGTTAGCGTATGATGACGGTATGTAAATGAGCTTCTGTTTGTCTCCTGCAGCCAATAAGAAGAAGGAGAAGGAGCGTCCTGAGATCTCCCTGCCTTCAGACTTTGAACACACCATTCATGTCGGCTTTGACGCTGTAACGGGAGAATTCACGGTGAGTCTCCATCAGTCACGTCACATGATCAGATGTTACATGTGACCTCTGACCTCTGACCCCCGTGTTTTCCTGCAGGGCATCCCGGAGCAGTGGGCTCGACTCCTGCAGACCTCCAACATCACCAAGCTGGAGCAGAAGAAGAACCCGCAGGCTGTCCTCGACGTCTTAAAGTTCTACGACTCCAAAGAGACGGTCAACAACCAGAAGTACATGAGCTTCACCTCGGGAGGTCAGCCACGCCCACGCGACCGACAGACACACACACACACACACACACACACCAACATCTCTGAATCTATAAATACAAAATGTTTCTTTGTGTTTCAGACAAGTCGGCACACGGATACATCGCAGCGAACACTCTGGTGAGTTCATTTCTGTTAGTTAATTATCAAATCTTGTTAATTAAAGGCGGCCTGTCGTTGTAGTTGGAGGTTCGTCCTCCGTCGTGTCTTCATCGCTTCGTCCTGCCTCGCTCTGTCAGATCAAACATGGAGGAGACACATTTGTTTGTTCATGATTAATCTGAATTCTCACTTTAATAATCTGACAGGTAAGTTTCCATGAGTCTGACTCTGGATCAGTTTCTGCTGCTCTCACTTTATTTTCGACCTAACGGGCTCTGAACCAGCCGCAGACGCCGAGCTTCCTGCAGCTCGGAGGACTCCCGCTGAGCTGACCTCATTCCTGCCCGTGACCACTGTAATCTGTGCACGCTCAGCCGGGTCCGTTGCTCAGCCGGGTCGGTCCTCGTCTGCTGGGTGGGACTCGCTGCCCCGGGCAGCTGCAGCGGTCTCTGTTAGCGCAGAGCTCTGAGCTGGTTCTGGTCTCAGTCTTTGGACCGTCACACGATCTGCAGAGGTGACTCAGCTGTTGGCTTCGTCGTAGGATCGGGCCGCACCGTCTCAGAACTTCAGGAGACGAGCCAACAAAGCGAGCTACCTGATTATTTCAGCCTGCAGTGCAGAGAACTGTCTCACAGCTTCCTGTCGTCCTCTCCTTCAGTCTGTTAAACTTAAACTTGATGTTCAGACAGACCTGTGATCTGTGCCTCATCCTGTAACTTCAGATCATCGTGCTGCATGTTGACAAAAGAAACGATAAAACCTCGTCACAGTTTCATTTTCTCCGTTTGTCACATTTTGATCATCTCATATCAGATTAACTATAAATCAGACTGATGGACCGACGTTCATATTCACAGAGTTTTCTATCAGACAGTGAACTTCACACACGTCATGTGTCATAATTATATAAATATAAAATATAAAATACCTTAATTCAATTTGAACATTAACGATGTTTCAAACAAAGTTTGAACTCGTCCGTCTGTTTGTAAAGATTACTATGAACAATAATCTCTTGAATCATTTCAGTATTAACAGATCAGATTATCATCAGATTACAGATTTAAAATCATTTTATTAAGTTATTGTTCACATCGCAGAAACATTTGAAAGGAACGACGAAGCAAATGAACCCTAACACACAAACCAAAGACAAACCAAAGACAAACTAAAGACAAACCAAAGACAAACTAAAGACAAAGAGAGATGAGACTGTCGCCTCGTCTCCTCGTCTCGTCTCGTTATCAGGGGACATCTTGGCGTCCCTCCCTGTGTAGCGTCCCCCCTGCCCTGTCCTCACCCGTCCCCCCTGTCCCCCTCTTAAAGTCTGTGTATTCTCAACCTTCACATTCAGAACCGGCTGCTGTCGTCCGGGCCTCCTGTCAGCCTTAGAACCTGCAGCGCATTATTCGACAAGGTAACGTGTCCACGTTCTTTCTCTCAGTGCACCGGCTGACACAGATATCTGACATAGAGGCATCATCACTCTCTGTATGAACCTTCGGGGGGGCTGATTGGTTCTGTTGGAGTTTTAATGAACCCAAACGGAGCGGCCGGGCGGGTCAGGGGGCGGGGCATGCTGCAGAGGGTTGTGATGTCAAACTGCATGAGCTCACATTCGATCCACACCTTCATCACCATCACAGACATCAGTGCATGGCTCTGAGAGGACAGACACATGGCACTGCTTCAGTTAGGTACTCTCATTCCTGCACTGCAGTCCTGGCCGGTTTGGCCCGGCCCGGCCCCCTCCGAGGCCTGATGTGTCTGAATGGAGGAGCGGGCTTTCCTTCTCTTTACTCACTCAGCTGCACCACTTCATCTCTGCATGACGGACTGGAGATGGATGAAATGTTTCCATTCCATGAGGGAGATGATCCAAGGCTAGCAGAGCTTTGGATGGTGGTGGAGGGCTTAGGAAGGGTGGAGGTTGAGGTGGAGGTGGAGGGCTTAGGAAGGGTGGAGGTGGAGGTGGGGGGGCATAATAAATATGCCTGAGGCTGATTAATCACACCTGTTAAAAGGTTTTCTTCCACATGACTCAGCACATCAGAGCGATGTGGCAGCATGTGTCCTCCTTCAAGATTTAAACCTTCAGACGGCGTGAAGCTCCTCAACGGACTCACAACACTGTAACAACGCTATAACAACACTGTAACAACGCTGTAACAATGCTATAACAACACTGTAACAACGTTGTAACAACACTATAACAATGCTGTAACAACGCTGTAACAACACTAACAACGCTATAACAACGCTGTAACAACACTATAACAACACTGTAACAACACTAACAACGCTATAACAACGCTGTAACAACGCTATAACAACACTGTAACAACACTGTAACAACGCTGTAACAACGCTATAACAACGCTGTAACAACACTGTAACAACGCTGTAACAACACTAACAACGCTATAACAACGCTGTAACAACGCTATAACAACACTGTAACAACGCTGTAACAACGCTATAACAACGCTGTAACAACACCGTAACAACGCTGTAACAACACTGTAACAACGCTATAACAACACTGTAACAACGCTGTAACAACGCTATAACAACGCTATAACAACACTGTAACAACGCTATAACAACGCTGTACCAACGCTATAACAACGCTATAACAACGCTGTACCAACGCTGTAACAACGCTATAACAACGCTGTACCAACGCTGTAACAACGCCATAACAACGCTGTAACAACGCTATAACAACGCTGTACCAACGCTGTAACAACGCTGTAACAACGCTATAACAACGCTGTAACAACGCTATAACAACACTGCTTCAACAACGCTGTAACAACACTGCTTCAACAACACTGCTTCAACAACACTGTGACACTGTAACAACACTGTAACAGTGCTATAACAACACTGCTTCAACAACACTAACAACGCTATAACAACACTGCTTCAACAACACTGTAACAACGCTATAACAACACTGTAACAACACTAACAACGCTATAACAACACTGTAACAACGCTATAACAACACTGTAACAACGCTATAACAACACTGTAACAACACTAACAACGCTATAACAACACTGTAACAACGCTATAACAACACTGTAACAACGCTATAACAACACTGTAACAACACTAACACTGTAACAACACTGTAACAACGCTATAACAACACTGTAACAACACTGTAACAACACTGCTTCAGCAACACTTTAACACTGTAACAACACTGTAACAACGCTTCAACAACACTGTAACAACACTGCTTCAGCAACACTTTAACACTGTAGCAACACTGTAACAACGCTTCAACAACACTGTAACAACACTGCTTCAGCAACACTTTAACACTGTAACAACGCTGTAACAATGCTTCAACAACACTGTAACAACACTGCTTCAGCAACACTTTAACACT
>CP136870.1:27055676-27183176 GCA_033000465.1 Sciaenops ocellatus | reverse complement strand
AACCAGGTGATCCACAGAGACATCAAGAGTGACAACATCCTGCTGGGGATGGATGGCTCAGTCAAACTCAGTGAGTGAAACATTTAAATAACGTTACATTAACGTTACATCTCAGAGCTGTTCGTTGGATCTGATACTTGCCGAGTTAAACGCTGACTCACCACCTTTCTCTCCGTCTCTGCAGCTGACTTCGGCTTCTGTGCTCAGATCACTCCCGAGCAGAACAAACGCAGCACGATGGTGGGCACGCCGTACTGGATGGCGCCGGAGGTCGTGACCCGGAAGGCGTACGGCCCCAAAGTGGACATCTGGTCTCTGGGCATCATGGCGATAGAGATGGTGGAGGGAGAACCGCCGTACCTGAACGAGAACCCGCTCAGGGTAAGACTCCAAGCCACGACGCAGGACTGTGATGTTAGCTCTACCATGGTCATACATGTGCTGTGCGTCATCCGTGTTTCCAGGCGCTGTACCTGATCGCCACCAATGGGACTCCAGAGCTGCAGAACCCGGAGAGACTGTCGTCCGTGTTCAGAGACTTCCTGAACCGCTGTCTGGAGATGGACGTGGACCGCAGAGGGTCAGCCAAAGAGCTTCTGCAGGTACACACACACGCTACCAACATGTGTCATGATTCAAACCCTCTGTCTGTAACCTCTAACACGTGTCCTTCCCGTGGTCGGCAGCATTCCTTCCTGAAGCTGGCGAAGCCTCTGTCCAGCCTCACGCCTCTGATTGTAGCCGCGAAGGAAGCCATAAAGAACAGCAGCCGCTAGGACGCGTCCTCAGCCCCCACCGGAGGCTGGAGCCCTGCCTGTGATGAAGCCTTCATGGGGGCAGGGGCTCGGGTGGAGATGGGTGGTGGGTGACGTGGTGGTGGTGGTGGTGGGGGTTTGTGTGACAGCACAAAGACTGAAGACCCCTCGCCTCACATGTAGGATGGACATCTGGCCTCGCGGCTCGCTGCTGAACTGACTCCTCGTTTAACTCCAGCACTCTGTACATGTAGAGCAGTCCATCACGTGTGTGTGTGTGTGTGCGCATGTGTGTGTGTGTGTATGTGTGTGTGTGTGTGTGTGTGTGCGCGTGTGTGTGTGTGTGTGTCTCTTTGTGTCATACGTCTCGTTTGGCCCCCAAACGAAGAAACTCCGGTGAAAAAATCAAAAGAAAACTCGGCTCCTCACTCGGCTCCTCGCCTCCTTGCCTCCTCAGCTCCTTGCCTCCTCGGCTCCTCAGCTCTTCAGGAGGAGACCCTGACAGAGGTTCCTCCTGGGTCCAGCTCTGGGCTTGGTTCTGGTTCCTCTCGGCTGATCTGGACCGACGTTTGCCTGCATGACCTCGACTCTGTGGAGAAACTCTGCGACTCGCCTGCAGATTGGTGGCATATTTATTCATGTGTGTGTGTGTGTGTGTGTGTGTGTGTGTGTGCGTGTGTGTGTGTGCGTGTGTGTGTGGAGGGTGGAGCTAGAAACAGGGAGGAGAAACAGTCACATGACCTGTGTCAGCCTCAAACATCGGTCATTGGTTGTCTTTAAATTGAATCTTCTTTGATGAACTTGACTCAGCTGATCAAACATTTAAATATTCATCCTGTAGATCTTGAACTTCCTCTTCCTGTTTGTAACACCTGGTGATGAAACAAAAAGTCAATCAGACAAAGAGAAATATGGATCATCTTTGTCTTCACGTCACGTTTGCTGACAGTCCACCAACATTTAAATGATTTACCTGCAGCTAGTCGGAGATGCCTCCGTGATCTCCGTCCATGTTGTTTAACCTCTGATCCGAGAGTCGACCCTGCTCATCGATCATCAAGTTCAGTCTGGACCTGATGATCCATGGAGACATTCTGAAGTTCAGAACTGAAGAACCGTCTTGGATCAGAGGTGAGACATCTTCATCCAAGTCCAGTTGACCCAGATTGAACTCAGAGGTCGACTCAGAACCTTCAGACTTCCTGCAAACATCAGAACAACAAGACGTTCTTCACGTCATTAATCGACGAGTTAAAACATTTTATGACGCGACATGTTCAAAATCTGAAGCTGTGTCTCAGTTCAGATCCTTCTGTTAGTACTTTTATGTAGTACTCTGTGTACTCTGTGTACTCTGTGTCCAGAGTTCAACACTCACCATCCGGGTCCTCACAGCACGCTGACTTTAGACAGGACGGACAGGGTGGACACACTGATGGACGAGGACGGAGACACAGAGACAGTCTAACAAAGTCCTGAATATAAAACACTCACGTCTCTCGTTCACTCTGAGTTTGATGTTTTCTGATCGTTCGTTTGCTGACGATCCTCTTCTTTCCCGTACAGACGTGATCTTCTTTGTGTAGCTTCATCTGACATTTCCCGTGTAGCATCCCTCCATGTGTGTGTGTGTGTGTGTGTGTGTGTGTGTGTGTGTGTGTGTGTGTGTGTGTGTGTGTGTGTGTGTGTGTGTTAGGGGGCTACCTCAATCTGCACTAGAAGATGCCTCACCTGTGCGGTCCACCTGAACTCCGAGGTGCAGGGTAGCTGCTCAGTCACATGGTACCTCCATTGTACTGCAGATGTACAGCAGATGAAGGAGTGACGTCGGACGGAGGACGGACAGACTTCATGCATGTAAACAAACTATACACTGTATCTCATCTCCAATAGGTTAAGATTGTTAGGATATGTATGTATGTATGTAAATAGACGGGATCCACCCTTTTTCAGAATGATGTAACTTAAATGACGATGATATTCAGGTCGTATGTATTGATAAATGTTTTGCACCCTGGAAGCTGAAGAAGAGAAGAAGGAGCACACACTCTGTCTCTGCACTCCGGATCCAGACCTCCTGTTTTTGGGGACCGTCCTCCACGTGGACTGATGAATGCAGCGCTCTGTGTGCGGGCCCACACAGTCTGTCCTCTGCTGAGTGTTATACATGTATGTGCGTGTGCGGTAGGTAGGTAGGTAGGTGTGGGTGGCCTGACAGGAAGCTCCGGACGGACGGACGGACGGCGGGCGGCCTCCGGGACGTTTGGCCTCCGCCCTGCGTACAGGCCTGAACTATGAGCACAAAGGTGACGTGACGCCGCCGCCGCCGCCGCCGCCACGCCCCCTCTCTGTGGTTGCTCCTGTACATTCCTCTCTCTGAATGTGTAAACTGTACACGTGGTGTGAAATTCCTCTATTAATGTGTATCAAGAGAATGGAACAAAGACAAAAAATGTTACTTTTTAAATTATTCTCATTATTATTATTATTATTATTACTCTTCTTCTTGTCTAGCTTTGTAAACTGCTGATCCATCCGGCATACCTCAGCAGGCCTTTCCCCACCTTTGAAAAGGACCAGAGAGCGACGGGGAAATGAGGTTTTGGATAAACTATTTTTAATTGTGGGGTTGAAGCAATAGACTTTTTGAACTTTGAATTGTGCATGGCTGTGTCTTGAGTGTAAAAAAAAACAAAAAAAAAAACTAAATATTACAGTTTGGGAACTGGACTGAAATAAAAAGAGGAAGAAAACCAGACGTGACGACGAGGTTCTTTAATTCAGATTTTAATGATGATACATGAAGGATGTAAGACTTTATGACTTAATGACGGCTGATATCTGTGTGAGAAACATGTAAACATCCATATAAAAATATTTTATAAGTTACAAAGATTTTTATAAATGACATTCAGTCTGTTGACACTTTAAAATAATTCACCAGTTAAACTTTAAATTCTGCTCAGAGGGATCAAGAACATCTGACAGAATCAGGTACCAAACAGCTCGTGTTGTTGCACGTAAACTCATAAGATGTTCAGTTCAATGTTCGGCGCTGACCTCGAGGTCAGATGGCGGTGAGCTGAGTGAAGGTGACGATCTTCAGGCTGATGTTCCCGGGCATCTCGTCCGCCATCTGCCGTCCCTGTTTCCTCAGCTGAAGAGTCTGAGGGTCGAAGGTGTCCTTTGTTGAGCCCGACAGAACCACCTGACCCATGAACTCGTCCTTCACCGCGTTGCTGTTCCAAACCTGAGGAACAAACAGGAAGTGTCAGAAAACGTCCACATGAAGCTGGATGTCCAGGTTTTAATGAGAACATCAGGCTTTAAAGAACTCGTGACCTGGTCGTGATAAGATTGTGTAATCGTCCTCCTCTAACACTTCAACGGGTGATTGTAGGTTCATCATCTTACCTCAACTGTGATCGGCTTTCTTGGCTTCTTCCTGTAGAAAATGCCGCTGGTTGCAAACTCTGGTTCTAAGGTGTCCTTCCTGATGGTGGACCTGACAGACCGGCCCTCACAGGAGATGATCACATACGGGTCTGCACCTGCAACAAAACAAGTCATCATCAAACCAACCCAGGGGACTTCAGGTGGATCACAGTGATTGGTACGGTTAAAGTCTGGTTTGTGTGACGTCCTCTGACCTCCGGTTTTGTCCTGGTTCTGCAGACCTCTGGCTTCGTGGACATAGACGTGACTCACAACTTGAGGGTATCCGAGGAATGAACTCCAGCATCGGACTCTCGGTTTGTCCTCGGTCAACTCCCTGAGAGAGCGGAGGAGAAATCAGCACAGAGTCAGTTATGTTTCATCGACACAGCACCGGCGGGACGAGCCAGTTTGGACGACCCGAAAACCTGATTCAGGTCTGCCAGAATCTGTGTCCAAGAAAAGCAGCAGGATGTAACTTTAACATGATTTAAGATGAAGTTCATTTTCACTCCTTCTGTTTTTTTTGGATGTTTTCCAGCAGAGTTTCCTGCAAATCATCAAGAGACATGAGAACTTAAATTCTGTCTGAGAACTGAAAACACAGATTTAAACTCGGGACCCTCAGAGGTCCAACAGGACCCCGTCGTACCTGCAGTCAGAGTCCACGTCAGTGAAGACCCGGATCATGTAGTCCCCCAGCGTCAGAGGCTCGAAGGTGGTGGGGATGATGATGTAGCGGCCCAGCGGCAGCTCACATCTCATAAACACCGCCCGGGCGTTGATGTAAGTCGATGTCGCCACGCACTTTTGGGTCACAATGTCATGCATCCTATACTTCCTGTTCAGCTCCACCTGGGAGAAGTTCAAACAAACGTCACTCCATGTGGACCAGAATCCTGGAGAACTTTTTAAATGACATTTCCTGAAATATTTTGTTTGGTTATCAGCCTGATGTGTCGTCATGTTTACGTACAGAATCACAAAATAACAGGACATACGAGGACGTAAATGCAGATCAGGAGAACTCCTTTAGCATCACATCAGCTCTGGTTCTTGAACTGGTCACTGATGGACCTGCATGTGTTTGGACTGTGGGAGGAAGAACCCACCAGGAGCTCCTCGCTCCAGAAAGGCCCAGCAGGCTGGTGGGTTTAATCCCAGAGCCTTTTTACCATCATATCATACAGATGTATAATCACATTTTAAAGCATCTAGAGAAATAATAACTGAATGTTTGCAGTCTGTGGGGAGCACATTGGTGCAGTGGGTGCTGTCATTTTACAACAACAAGGTTCTGGGTTCAAACCCACCAGCCAGCTGGTTCTTCCTGGTGAAGTTTGCATGTTCTCCTTGTGTCTGCATGGGTTCTCCGGCTTTCTCCCACAGTCCAAACACATGTAGGTTCATTAGTGACTCTGAATGGAAGTTTGTCTCCATGAGCTTTTCTGGAAGATGGATGTTTGCAGCCTACACAGAGTCTTCTGCCTCCTGGTGGCAGAATGGTGAACAGACCTTGTATTTTATAACTGTTGTTGAAGCATAAACTAATATGATGTTGGGTTGGGTATGATGTTGGGGATGACAGGGTTTTATGTCCTTCTTGTTTTAGCAGCCAACAGCTGACCAAAGTCCTCCAACTGAAGGCCACTGATGTCCTCTGACACATTATATATAATATGAAGTCTTCTTGAGACAAACGACTCAGAGTGTTGAGATTGACAGAGGATGAATGAACAGATGAAGAGGAGTGACCACAGGTGATGAAGGGTTAAATCCACCTCCAGGCTCACTCCTGGACGGCGTCCATGCTGCTGCTTTTTTAATCTTGTGGCACCGCCGTTTATTTCTGTCCGTAAGTGGCCGTTTGGCAGCACTTCTCTCAGTGTGATAAGAACGTATGGTGTGTTTGAACGTAGCCAGATCTCTGGCAACTGAACCACATCACAGGACATGAAGTCAGTTTAAATGGTTACAAAGCCTCGTTTGAATGTCTGATCCCAGCGAGCGGATAAAATCCAGTCCAACGGGTTTTACAGCTGCATGAGGCAACTTTACAGCTCAGCTCAGACGTCTGCGTGTTTTTAGAAATGTTTCACACATAATTACAACATTTAGAGTCAGAAGGAATTTAAACAAATGTGTTTTAAATCCCTAAATTTGGCAGAAAAATGAGATTTCTGTAACAGCGTTCAGGACAAATTGTC
Organism: Sciaenops ocellatus; assembly: GCA_033000465.1. Lineage (NCBI taxonomy): Eukaryota > Metazoa > Chordata > Actinopteri > Sciaenidae > Sciaenops > Sciaenops ocellatus. The sequence continues at coordinate 27,176,779 of CP136870.1, read as the reverse complement.
ATTAAATGTGTTTCCAGCTTGAAGCGATCATCTGAAGTATGTTTCTCTTTAATCAGCAATAATTCAGCTCCTTGTTGAAATGTTCTGTTTTGGTTCTGATAAACCCGACATGTAATGTCTGCCTGTCACTACAAACATCCAACAAACGTTCAACAAACAAGTGGAAAATGAAATGAAGCCAAAATCTTTGACCAAACTGAAGCCAGAACGTGATGAAATGACCTGAAAATGAACTGACGTCCTCGCCCAGACCAAGACCACTTCCTCTCCGGTTGGTCTCACCGTGATCTTTCATTTTCTTTTGGTGTGACACTGATGCTCTTCACACGATCAGTAAATTGTGGTGGACGTGTTACCTGGAAGACACCAAAGCCGATGCTCAGATTTTCTCCTCGACCGACTTTTCGGTGGATCTTCAGGTCCTTCTGTTGCAGAGAGATCAGGACCTCGTCAGCCTCCTTCGTAACATCGAACACGTACTGAAAAACAAGTCCAAACAGAGTCAACATGTATGTTTACTTGTGCGTGAACACGTGACGTGACATGAGTCTGCGGTACCTGCGGGTTCTGCAGGAACGTCTGCTTGTGGTTAGCACAGCCGCCGCAGCGGTTCAATAGCGGCTCTGCGTTTTTGGTCCAGCTTCCAAAGTGGACCACCTCATGCCAGGTCTTATGGATGCTGATCACAGAGGTGTTGATGAGGCGGCAAACATCTGCCTCTGTGAAGAACTTACACCAGTCTGTGAAGGACATCCTGTGGACGTGAACAGATGAATGTGAACTATCTGACAGAAGAAGAAGTAGAAGAAGAGATGAATGCCACAGATGGAACCAGAAGAACTCACCAGAACTCCCCATCATCCTCAACCGTGATGCCAAGGTTTCCTCGCTCCATGTCTCCAACCTTGGTCCATTCTTCAGAGCTGACAAACGAGCAGATGAAGATTAATGTGCTTAAAAACAGAACTTTTCTGGACGTACTGAGCGTACGGATGGACAGTAGATGGATTATAGTACTGCAGATGTTTGGCCAGTTCTTCTCCGTTAAAAGAGGAAACAGTTGACACACTTTGATCAAATTGGACCTTTTAACAGTAGAACCCGTGGACGTCCTCACCTGTCACTCCAGGCTCCGTTCCACTCCATCTTGCCCCACGGGTTCCTCATGCGGATCAGAGGGATGGTTTCGTTCTTGAAGTAGGCCAGCAGCCCGTGACCCAGACGCACCTTCTTCACTGCAGTTACTGAGTATGCGTGGCCTTTGACCAGCCCGTTGGCCATCTTCGCCTCGATTTCATGAGGCTGTGCCTGATGAAGAACAGTTTGTCTGTTAAGACCTGTTTGTCTGAAGACAAAGAACCAAAGATTCAGGAGAACACCGACCTTTATGGAGCAGCTTATGATCCCTCCACGGTCGTAGACCTTCAGGAGATCCTCAAACAGGTGGTCTTGTTTCTCCTGGTCTTTGTAGTAAGCTTCTTTCTCCAGGCTGATGGTTTCAGCCACGGCTCCACTGAAATCCACCACGGCGTCTCCGGTGTTTCCCCCCTCCAGGGACTCATAGCAGCCAGCGACCCTGCACACACAGGAGTCACAGGTTTACTTACAGGATGTGAGAACGTTATATTTCTGATAATATCGAGGAGGATGTGGTTTTTGTCGACTGACTTGGCGTAGGCCTTCTCCAGCAGAGCGCTCCAGAACTCGTTGTTGTCTTTGGAGTGACAGTAGATGAGTTCTCCGTTGATCGTAGGCAGCCGGTCGTCCACCACCACGTCCACCCAGTCCCCAAACACCCAAAACTGAAAGTGGAAGATCCCGGCGTAGTTCTCCGGGTGTTTCGGGTCCCACTCCTGGTCTTTGTGGTGAGGTATCACCTGGAAAAACAAACACAGTGTTAGAGGGACGATGAGTCGCTTTATGTAGAAGTTTTAGACAAACAACATTCTTCTTTGAAATCAGCTGCTAACATTTATTTAGTATAATTAATAATTAATAATTATCGCACTATACCTTGATTGTTCCCTTTTCTGTAAGTCGCTTTGGATAAAAGCGTCTGCTAAATGACTAAATGTAAATGTATAAATAAAACTATGATACTAGCACAAAATCTCACAGTAACAAATCAGTCTGACAGGAATCCGGTTTTGCCATTAATCATGTGTGAAGCCCTTCAGGTGACTTCCTGCTGTCCTGATGTGAACTGTGCCGTTACCTGGTTTTATGTTTCCACCTGGATCTGATTCATGATCCGGACTCACCTTCTTCCAGAGGTTCGGCTTCAAGGCAAGACACGAGCAAGCGGCAACAAACCAGCAGTTTCCCACGACTCCCTGGTTCAGGTCGTGAGAGCTGATGCCCTCCACGAACAGATGGGGGTCATTACTGATCTCCTGCAACAGAAAGGTTCAGGAGATGGACGTTACGAGGTTTTACTGTAAAAAAACACAAAAAATAAAAATAAATTCTAGGTTTAGTTAACACAATGTAAAAATAAACAGCACATTTATGTGCTATTTTTATTTTCACAGTAGTAATCTGTTATATACAAAAATTATAAACAAAATTACAGACATTAAATTAAGTATTATACAAATAATGACAAATTACAGGTTATTTCTTATTTTTTAACTTACATAAATTACAATATTATTTATACAGTATTTTACAGTTTTCTTAAATTACATACAAATTGTGTAAAATGACAACAATGATCTGTAATTAAATATGTAGCTCATTATTTAAATGTTTCTGTTTTTCTTTGTCATTTTATTTAGGTGGACTTTTACATTTAAACTCTAATTTATGGAAAACTAAAATTATAAACAAATCTAAAATTACGGACATTATCTGTAAATTAACATCCAAACTGTTTTAAAATAATCACGTTAACGTGTCACCTCGTGCAGTAAAATGTAAAATTTGCAGAAATGATGAATGTTTGTGATGTTAGTGATGTTGCTGAGGAGCTCCACTCACCTGTGGTCGTTTCCACTCCACGCGTCCAGGAGGCGGTTTCCTGAAGTACAGCGATGCGTTGGTGGCCGGGAACTCCGGGTCCTCGAACAGGGTTTTGTTGTTGATGCAGTCCTTCTTGATTTCAGAGTAGTGCTGGTTTTTGTGTGGGACCGCCGAGGAGAACATGGTGGAGAAGCCTCACGGCTGCAGACCGACGACACACAGAGAACATTTTCTAACCTCGGAACATTTTATGTATTAACTCTCAGATCAGCAGAGTCAGAGTCCCTCTGGATCATTCAACGATGAGCTCACAGTGATCAAATATAAAATGGTATTTAGAGCAGAGGCCGACTGATTTGGGACTATTCAGACATTTAATTGTTATAAACACATTCATTATTTTTAATAAATACCCTGATGATGATCTGCAGTCGTCTGATGGACAAATCTAAATCACTTCCTGTTGTTCTTTAATAACTGTATTTATTAATGATGACACAAACAGCTGTTCTCTCTGGAGATATTTTAACCTTTGACCTTTCCGTCGCTCTCTGACCGCTCAAAGCCAAAAAAAATAATCTTAGATAAATCTTCATATCTCTGCCACGAAAAACTCATTGCTGCATTCCTGAAGAGAATTAACTGGGAACAACGAGACTGAAACTGAGACAGGAAGCCCCAAAATAAACATGGAATTATACACATGAAGAGAAGAAGAAGAAGAGTCTCAGCTCAGACAGCAACTACCATCAGGTAGTTTCAGGTGTCGTACCTGTTTGACTCTCCCATTCATGACAGCACTATTTCTGCATGTGCATTGTTGGAGCCACACCCAGCTGTTTGTTCTGTTTGAGTCCAGAATGAAACAGAAAAACCTTCAGAGACCGAGTCTCTCTGGGTCTCTGTGTCCAGGTCTGTCTGGGTCCAGGTCTGTCTGTGTCCAGGTCTGTCTGGGTCCAGGTCTGGTTGAGTCTGATCTGTCTCAGAGTTCCTGCTTCATGCGGTCAGGCAGGTTATTTTTGGTTTATTTGCTCTATTGCCACTGTAAAACGTTTGATTGTCAGTCAGCAGGTTTCATTTTCTCTGTTGAGACTCTTTAACGTGACATTCCAGATGTTTGGTCATACGTGTCGGTGCACAGCTCACAGAGCAGATAAAAACAGATTTCATCAGGTTTCTGTCACGTCTTCGTCATATTTTAGATTTTAAACAGAGTTTGTACCTGAACAAACTTCATGTTATAAAATGAAAACATCAGCAGTTAGTAAGTTATCCAGTAAGAAGTATTAAAGTGTTGAAGTATCTTATCCATGAAGTGAAGCAGAAAAACTCACCTGAGCTCAGCTGATGAAACAAATCCAGCTTCTGGAGTTCGAACCTGCGGCTGTCAGGACTTCCCCCAACAAGTTTCTTTGCCCACAAACTGGTCTGACGACTCTCTGCAGCCCGAGGTGTTACGCAAAGGCTGATATGATGATGAGAAGGAGGGAGGGAGGAAGGGAAGGAGGGGAGGTTGAAACTGAACACCTTCACACCCACCACCCAGAAACTGAAAAGGTGAAACAAGACAAAACCTGTTCCTTGTCTCTTAAAACAAACGTTAGACAAACATTGTTCTGACGCCTGGAAGGTTTCTCTGTTTCTGTTCAACACGACAGAAAACTACTCAGAAGTCAGAGGTCACTGAAGTCGGACAAACTGATGACGAGCTGCAAGTTTAACGAGACGGAGACAGACTTCCTGTGAGGATGACTCCAGCGTCACTGAGCTTAAAGATGATGAAGAACATCTGCAGATTATTTCAGATCAGATGTTCATGAGAAAAAGACGAGGACGAGCTCATCATCACGACATGACTTAAAGGATTTAAGATCAGACCGACCGTCAGGACGTCACATCCTGAGTGTTTCTCCAGACCAGCAGGCAGCGTGCGGCCTGTACATAATATTAATCTCTCTCAGTGTCCTCAGAGGATGAACCTTCACGTATTCATGTATCATTTAGATTTTTACTGAAAACATTTGTTCTCTCCTGAAGATGAACCTTTTCATTCAAACATTAAATCTATTAAATATTTCATGAAGAGAATTTTATTTCAGTTTGTTTATTTTCAGTTTCCTCCTGTCCTCTGATGCCCCCCTGAGGATAAACCAGACATCTGCATCATCACCACTGAGACCAAAGTTATTATATTTACTCACTTTGTGCAACTTCACTGTTCAACACTTTTTATTTTCATTATTAGACTGAACGCAACTGAACTCTCATGTTTGTAAAGATCAGAGAAACAAATAATAATCAAATATAAAACAAATATAAAATATAACAGATCGAATATAATATATAACAGGTAAAATATAAAAGATCAAACATAAAATATAACAGGTAAAATATCCAGACAACATTGAGGCAACATTCAGGCAACATCCAGACAACATTCAGACAATATTCAGGCAACATTCAGACAACATTCCAGCAACATTCAGACAACATCCAGACAACATCCAGGCAACATTCAGAAAAACATCCAGGCAACATTCAGACAACATTCAGACAACATCCAGACAACATTCAGACAACATTCAGGCAACATTCAGACAACATCCAGACAACATCCAGGCAACATTCGGACAACATCCAGGCAACATTCAGACAACATTCAGACAACATTCAGGCAACATTCAGGCAACATCCAGACAACATTCAGACAGTTTAAATACTCTTTTTAATGACTCAGCTGGTTGGAAACAAACAAAGAGACTTCCTGTTAAACATTCACAGATTTTACAGTTTGAGATAAAGACGATGAGGTCACAGAGGTCACAGAGGTCATGTGACTTCATCTTTGTTGATCAAACAAAAGTATCAGGAAGTGATTTCTCATTTAAACTTGTCAGTGTCCATTTTTACAGACTGCACACGAACACATCACAACCAGCAGAGGGCAGAGTTCAGTGTTCAGTTCGTGTGTGTGTGTGTGTGTGTGTGTGTGTGTGTGTGTGTGTGTTCAGTTCATGTGTGTGTGTGTGTGTGTGTGTTCAGTTCGTGTGTGTGTGTGTGTTCAGTTCATGTGTGTGTGTGTGTGTGTGTTCAGTTCATGTGTGTGTGTATGTGTGTGTGTGTGTGTGTGTGTGTGTGTTCAGTTCATGTGTGTGTGTGTGTGTGTGTTCAGTTCGTGTGTGTGTGTGTGTTCAGTTCATGTGTGTGTGTGTGTGTGTGTTCAGTTCATGTGTGTGTGTATGTGTGTGTGTGTGTGTGTGTGTGTTCAGTTCATGTGTGTGTGTGTGTGTGTGTGTGTGTGTGTGTGTGTTCATATGTGAGTCCTCCAGCAGAGGACGCCAGAACACAAACAGGAAGGTTCTGTTCTGTTAGAACCTTGGTGTGTGTGTGGTGTGTGTGTGGTGTGTGAGTGGCAGTTTTATTATTATCATTATTATATTTTATTATATTATTGTTTATTGTCTTTTTGTGCATTTGAGTGTTTTTTCTCATCATTCTGTATTAACAGACTTTATTTTTCTAACCTGACAAACTGTAATAACTCTAATAACTGTAACATTTATGTTGTTTCATATATCTGTCTGTAAAATGATCTGTCTGTAAAATGATTTGTCTGTAAAATGATGATTTGTCTGTAAAATGATGATGTGTCTGTAAAATGATGATGTGTTTGTAAAATGATCTGTCTGTAAAATGATGATCCGTCTGTAAAATGATGTGTCTGTAAAATGATGATCTGTCTGTAAAATGATGATGTGTCTGTAAAATGATGATCTGTCTGTAAAATAACGATCTGTCTGTAAAATGATGATGTGTCTGTAAAATGATGTGTCTGTAAAATGATCTGTCTGTAAAATGATGATGTGTCTGTAAAATGATGTGTCTGTAAAATGATCTGTCTGTAAAATGACGATCTGTCTGTAAAATGATCTGTCTGTAAAATGATGATGTGTCTGTAAAATGATGATCTGTCTGTAAAATGACGATGTGTCTGTAAAATGATGATCTGTCTGTAAAATGATGATGTGTCTGTAAAATGATGATCTGTCTGTAAAATGATGATGTGTCTGTAAAATGACGATGTGTCTGTAAAATGATGATCTGTCTGTAAAATGATGATGTGTCTGTAAAATGACGATGTGTCTGTAAAATGATGATCTGTCTGTAAAATGATGATGTGTCTGTAAAATGATGTGTCTGTAAAATGATGATGTGTCTGTAAAATGATGATGTGTCTGTAAAATGATCTGTCTGTAAAATGATGATGTCTGTAAAATGACGGTGTCTGTAAAATGATCTGTCTGTAAAATGATGATCTGTCTGTAAAATGATCTGTCTGTAAAATGATGTGTCTGTAAAATGACGATCTGTCTGTAAAATGATGTGTTTGTAAAATGATGATCTGTCTGTAAAATGATGATGTTTGTAAAATGATCTGTCTATAAAATGATGATCTGTCTGTAAAATGATCTGTCTGTAAAATGATCTGTCTATAAAATGATGATGTGTCTGTAAAATGATCTGTCTGTAAAATGATGATCTGTCTGTAAAATGATGATGTGTCTGTAAAATGATGTGTCTGTAAAATGATGATGTGTCTGTAAAATGATGATGTGTCTGTAAAATGATCTGTCTGTAAAATGATGATGTCTGTAAAATGACGGTGTCTGTAAAATGATCTGTCTGTAAAATGATGATCTGTCTGTAAAATGATCTGTCTGTAAAATGATGTGTCTGTAAAATGACGATCTGTCTGTAAAATGATGTGTTTGTAAAATGATGATCTGTCTGTAAAATGATGATGTTTGTAAAATGATCTGTCTATAAAATGATGATCTGTCTGTAAAATGATCTGTCTGTAAAATGATCTGTCTATAAAATGATGTGTCTGTAAAATGATCTGTCTGTAAAATGACGATCTGTCTGTAAAATGACGATCTGTCTGTAAAATGATGATCTGTCTGTAAAATGATCTGTCTGTAAAATGACGATCTGTCTGTAAAATGATGATCTGTCTGTAAAATGACGATCTGTCTGTAAAATGATGATCTGTCTGTAAAATGATGATGTGTCTGTAAAATGATCTGCCTCTAAAATGATGATCTGTCTGTAAAATGATGTGTCTGTAAAATGACGATCTGTCTGTAAAATGATCTGTCTGTAAAATGACGATCTGTCTGTAAAATGATGATCTGTCTGTAAAATGACGATGTGTCTGTAAAATGATGTCTGTAAAATGACGATGTGTCTGTAAAATGATGTGTTTGTAAAATGATCTGTCTGTAAAATGATGTGTCTGTAAAATGATGATGTGTCTGTAAAATGATGATCTGTCTGTAAAATGACGATGTGTCTGTAAAATGATGATCTGTCTGTAAAATGATCTGTCTGTAAAATGATGTGTCTGTAAAATGACGATGTGTCTGTAAAATGATCTGTCTGTAAAATGACGATGTGTCTGTAAAATGATGTGTTTGTAAAATGATCTGTCTGTAAAATGATGTGTCTGTAAAATGATGATGTGTCTGTAAAATGATGATCTGTCTGTAAAATGACGATGTGTCTGTAAAATGATGATCTGTCTGTAAAATGATCTGTCTGTAAAATGATGTGTCTGTAAAATGACGATCTGTCTGTAAAATGATGATGTGTCTGTAAAATGATGATGTGTCTGTAAAATGATCTGTCTGTAAAATGATGTGTCTGTAAAATGACGATCTGTCTGTAAAATGATGATGTGTCTGTAAAATGACGATGTGTCTGTAAAATGATGTGTTTGTAAAATGATCTGTCTGTAAAATGATCTGTCTGTAAAATGACGATCTGTCTGTAAAATGATGTGTCTGTAAAATGATCTGTCTGTAAAATGATGTGTCTGTAAAATGACGATCTGTCTGTAAAATGATGTGTCTGTAAAATGACGATGTGTCTGTAAAATGATGATGTGTTTGTAAAATGATCTGTCTGTAAAATGATGTGTCTGTAAAATGACGATCTGTCTGTAAAATGATGTGTCTGTAAAATGATGATGTGTCTGTAAAATGATCTGTCTGTAAAATGACGATCTGTCTGTAAAATGATGATCTGTCTGTAAAATGATGATGTTTGTAAAATGATCTGTCTATAAAATGATGTGTCTGTAAAATGATCTGTCTGTAAAATGATGATGTGTCTGTAAAATGACGATCTGTCTGTAAAATGATGATGTGTCTGTAAAATGACGATGTGTCTGTAAAATGATGATGTGTTTGTAAAATGATCTGTCTGTAAAATGATGTGTCTGTAAAATGACGATCTGTCTGTAAAATGATGTGTCTGTAAAATGATGATGTGTCTGTAAAATGATCTGTCTGTAAAATGACGATCTGTCTGTAAAATGATGATCTGTCTGTAAAATGATGATGTTTGTAAAATGATCTGTCTATAAAATGATGTGTCTGTAAAATGATCTGTCTGTAAAATGATGATGTGTCTGTAAAATGATCTGTCTGTAAAATGATCTGTCTGTAAAATGATGTGTCTGTAAAATGACGATCTGTCTGTAAAATGATGATCTGTCTGTAAAATGACGATCTGTCTGCAGACAGTCTGAATGTTTTATCATGACTTATATATTTCACATCATGGAGACAATCAGCTGACAAACAAACTGTGTTTATGTCGACTGAAAAATGTTTCTCAATATTTATTCCGTTTTTTTTTGTCTGAGCAGATCAAAGCTGAAAAATCTGAATTAATAATTAATTATTATTAAAAATGTTGATGACAGAAAAAAGAAGACGATGATGATGTCAGATTTCAGCTTCGATCATTACATGACAGATTTAACCCGTTTACAGTTTAACACGCCGAGATGTGAGAGACTGATCTGCTGTTTCCATGGAGACAGAGACGAACACAACAACTATTTTTAACCCAAATCTCTCTCACTCTCACTCACACGCACACTTTAACTTCAGTCTGATTCATAATCAGTGTGTCATGTATGAACTTTAGCATGTTGCAGCAGAGGTGTGTGTGTGTAACAAAGTAAGGACCACACAGGTGAAATACGACTTGTTTTAATTGCAAAAGGTTTCCGGTTAATACACTGAATGAAGCACTGAAACAAACGAGCCACTGTGACGTCAAAATACCACCAAAGAAGACATTTTGAATTTCCAAGAAACAAAGCGAGAAGTCGTTCATCTGATCAGGAAGGCAAACGTATGAAAGCACAGGAAGCGAGCGTATGTACACCACGTCACGTCCTGTGAGCGGGAGGCCTCGTTCAACACGTCTAAAAAGGTTTTACAAACAGCTGATAACAAAAACAACTTCCTGTTCATTTTTTATCAAAAGACAGAAATCTAAAAAAAGGCACCACTGTAGGTGATGATTCACGCCGTCATGTGACGAGGCGGCGGGCCGGTTTAACACAAGACAACCAACATCTGTTCATGTTTTACGGTAAGAAGCTGTAAAAAATCAACATCAGCGTGTGAGATGACGACAAACAAGGTTTTTACAAAATGGAGGCTTAAGTGAGGCGGCGTCCCCGTGCTGGTGTGACGGCGCTCCCTGCAGGAGGTCAAGGTTCACAGCACCACATCGGTTTGGTGACGGGGGGCGCCGTATCACTCGTAAGACAACTTTCACACCGTCACGTCGTCACACGAAAAACTGCATGGAGACTTTTTTCTTGTTTTGGGTAAAAAAACGTCCGAATGCATAGATAGATGTTCGTCAGGATGTTTGAATTATTCACGCTTCGCTGGTTTAACAGTAAAGTGTCTGAATGAGTCGCTCCCTGCTTTGTGCTTCGTCCAATTCAAAAAGATTCACAGGTTCGATTCTCTGCAGAAATCTGAGAGAACACGAGTCGAGTCGTGACGATAGAAAAAGAAAAGATGGCCGAAGAGTTTCACACAGAGGCTTGAAAAAAGTGTTTCAAGTTCAAACTAGAAATATAAATTAATAACCTTTATAAAAATTTAAAACCCACACGTAGATTTAAACGTTTCATCTCCCCTCGATCTGTAACTATGCTGAGCCATGCAAAGAAGAGAAAGCTGCTGTCCGGATAAAAAACTGATGAGTCATCTAATTTTCATCTGCGTTCAAAGCGACATGCATAAATCTCCATGTGTGCTTCCTCCAAAACAACTGACACAATTTAATCATTCTAGAAATCAAACTTTGGCTTTGAGACCTTCGTTCATCTTTGAATCGTTTGAGAAACATTTGAGAAACGTTGTGGTGATAAAAACTGTAAAGTGTGTTTTTAAAATGGCCGAATCTTTCAGGTACAATTCGGCTTTTACAGCCCAAAGTTTCAGAATCATTCACCGATATCATGCACGGCAGTCTGTGAAAATCTAAAACACACACGGTATATATCATATCATATATTATATTATATATCATATCATATATACTGTGTAGAACCTACGGTGTGTGAAGTGGGTCAAAGTAGAAGAAACACCAACATGAAGATTCACGGAGGGTCTGTGGGACGCCGGCATCAGGACCCTGGTGGTTCTGATGATTCTGGTGGTCCTGGTGGTTTCATGTGGACTCTGATGGTTCTGGTTTTATTTCTGGAACATAGTTGATGAATTGTCTCTTCAGCGTCCCACTCACCCTCTGCGGTGGCGTTTCTTTCACTTTGAGCGTACCCTGTATCATGTTGAGTAAATGTTAGACGGACGTTGTGGTGACGTTATGGAAGCACAGCGATGGACGTTGGGCTGAGATGTTACGATGGAGAGCTATACACAGTATTTACAGCGACCGGATCCGTCTGAGCAGATCAGCGTTCACACCTTTAAACCGTCGGCAGGAGGAGAGGAGGACACGGAGGAACGTCACGGAAACAAGTGATACAAAAGTCAACACCCGGAAAAAAAAGAGCCATTTGCTGCTTGGAATTGTGGGATTGAAACATGAAGTGAACCCTTTAACAAAACATGAAGTTTTTACACCGTGATGTGTGTGTGCTGTCGGAGGTGAACCTCTGCGTGTTCGAACATCAGTGAGCTGATTTTTATTTTAAACGTGATCGATTGTTAAAAAACGGTTTGTGTGATTCTCAAGCAGCAAACGGTGTCGGAGCCCTGATGGCTGAAGGCCGTACGAAGAGAGAGAGAGAGTGGATCTCCAGGACAGCTGGCACTGTGAGGAGGTGGAAAGCAGCAGAGGTATCAAAACTTCTGTGTTTCAGGCCGTGAAGGAGGCAAGTCTACATCGACTCGCCCAGAGAGTCGTCGTCATCCAGAGATAAGGGCAGGTAGAGATCCTGAAAACAGACGTGAGGAGACAACGTGAGGAGACAACGTGAGGAGACAACGTGAAGAAACATCACAAGGACACAACACAAGGAAACATCACAAGGACACAACACGAGGAAACATAATGAGGACACATCATAAGGAAACATCATGAGGAAACATCGTGAGGACACATCACGAGGAAACATCGTGAGGAAACATCACAAGGACAACACAAGGAAACATCATGAGGAAACATCATGAGGACACAACACGAGGAAACATCACGAGGAAACATCGTAAGGAAACATCAAAAGGAAACATCGTAAGGAAACATCACGAGGACACAACACGTGGAAACATTGTGAGGAAACATCATGAGGACACAACACGAGGAAACATCCCGAGGACACAACACGAGGAAACATCACGAGGACACAACATGAGGAAACATCGTGAGGAAACATCACAAGGACACAACACGAGGAAACATCATGAGGACACAACACGAGGACACAACACGAGGACACAACACAAGGACACAACACGAGGAAACATCACAAGGAAACATCGTAAGGAAACATCGTAAGGAAACATCATGAGGAAACATCATGAGGAAACATCGTGAGGAAACATCACAAGGGCACAACACAAGGACACAACACGAGGAAACATCGTAAGGAAACATCACAAGGACACAACACGAGGAAACATCACAAGGACACAACACGAGGACACACCACGAGGAAACATCGTAAGGAAACATCACAAGGAAACATTGTAAGGAAACATCACAAGGACACAACATGTGGAAACATCGTGAGGAAACATCATGAGGAAACATCATGAGGACACAACATGAGGAAACATCACAAGGACACAACACAAGGACACAACACGAGGAAACATCGTGAGGAAACATCATGAGGACACAACACGAGGAAACATCACGAGGACACAACACGAGGACACAACACGAGGAAACATCGTGAGGAAACATCACAAGGACACAACATGAGGAAACATCGTGAGGAAACATCATGAGGACACAACACGAGGACACAATTCGAGGAAACATCGTGAGGAAACATCATGAGGAAATATCGTGAGGAAACATCATGAGGACGCAACACAAGGAAACATCATAAGGACAGAACACGAGGAAACAGCACAAGGAAACATCGTGAGGAAACATCATGAGGACACAACACGAGGAAACATCACAAGGACACAACACGAGGACACAACACGAGGAAACATCGTGAGGACACAACACGAGGAAACATCACGAGGACACAACACGAGGAAACATCACAAGGAAACATCGTGAGGAAACATCATGAGGACACATCACGAGGACACATCATGAGGAAACATCATGAGGACACAACACGAGGAAACATCGTGAGGAAACATCATGAGGACACAACACGAGGACACATCATGAGGAAACATCATGAGGAAACATCACGAGGAAACATCACGAGGAAACATCACGAGGACTGATCATGAGGACACAACACAAGGACACGTCACGAGGACACATCATGACGACACAACACGAGGACACATCATGAGGACACATCATGAGGACACATCATGAGGACACAACACGAGGAAACATCATGAGGAAACATCATGAGGACACAACACGAGGAAACATCACGAGGACACAACACGAGGACACAACACGAGGAAACATCATGAGGACACAACACGAGGAAACATCACGAGGACACAACACGAGGACACAACACGAGGACACATCATGAGGACACATCATGAGGACACATCATGACGACACAACACGAGGAAACATCATGAGGACACATCATGAGGACACAACACGAGGAAACATCATGAGGAAACATCATGAGGACACAACACGAGGAAACATCACGAGGACACAACACGAGGACACATCATGAGGACACATCATGAGGACACAACACAAGGACACAACACGAGGACACATCATGAGGACACAACACGAGGACACATCATGAGGACACATCATGAGGACACAACACGAGGACACATCATGAGGAAACATCATGAGGACACAACACGAGGACACATCATGAGGACACAACACGAGGACACATCATGAGGACACATCATGAGGACACAACACGAGGACACATCATGACGACACAACACGAGGACACATCATGAGGACACATCATGAGGAAACATCACAAGGACACAACACAAGGACACAACACGAGGAAACATCGTGAGGAAACATCATGAGGACACAACACGAGGAAACATCACGAGGACACAACACGAGGACACAACACGAGGAAACTTCGTGAGGAAACATCACAAGGACACAACATGAGGAAACATCGTGAGGAAACATCATGAGGACACAACACGAGGACACAATTCGAGGAAACATCGTGAGGAAACATCATGAGGAAATATCGTGAGGAAACATCATGAGGACGCAACACAAGGAAACATCATAAGGACACAACACGAGGAAACATCACAAGGAAACATCGTGAGGAAACATCATGAGGACACAACACGAGGAAACATCACAAGGACACAACACGAGGACACAACACGAGGAAACATCGTGAGGACACAACACGAGGAAACATCACGAGGACACAACACGAGGAAACATCACGAGGACACAACACGAGGAAACATCACAAGGAAACATCACAAGGAAACATCGTGAGGAAACATCACAAGGAAACATCGTGAGGAAACATCATGAGGACACATCACGAGGACACATCATGAGGAAACATCATGAGGACACAACACGAGGAAACATTGTGAGGAAACATCATGAGGACACAACACGAGGACACATCATGAGGACACATCATGAGGACACAACACAAGGACACATCATGAGGACACAACACGAGGACACATCATGAGGACACAACACGAGGACACATCATGAGGACACAACACAAGGACACATCATGAGGACACATCACGAGGACACATCATGAGGACACATCATGAGGACACAACACGAGGACACATCATGAGGACACAACACGAGGACACAACACAAGGAAACATCGTGAGGAAACATCATGAGGACACATCATGAGGACACATCATGACGACACAACACGAGGACACATCATGAGGACACATCATGAGGAAACATCATGAGGACACAACACGAGGACACAACACGAGGACACAACACGAGGAAACATCATGAGGACACAACACGAGGACACATCATGAGGACACATCATGAGGACACATCATGACGACACAACACGAGGACACATCATGAGGACACATCATGACGACACAACACGAGGACACATCATGAGGACACAACACGAGGACACAACACGAGGAAACATCATGAGGACACATCATGAGGACACAACACGAGGACACATCATGAGGACACATCATGAGGACACAACACGAGGACACATCATGAGGACACAACACGAGGACACATCATGAGGACACATCATGAGGACACAACACGAGGACACATCATGACGACACATCATGAGGACACATCATGAGGACACAACACGAGGACACATCATGACGACACATCATGAGGACACATCATGAGGACACAACACGAGGACACAACACGAGGACACATCATGAGGACACATCATGAGGACACAACACGAGGACACATCATGACGACACATCATGAGGACACAACACGAGGACACATCATGAGGACACATCATGAGGACACAACACGAGGACACATCATGAGGAAACATCATGAGGACACATCATGAGGACACAACACGAGGACACATCATGAGGACACAACACGAGGACACATCATGAGGACACATCATGAGGACACAACACGAGGACACATCATGAGGACACATCAGGTCAGTCAGAGGAGACAGGTGGAGGGAGCAGCGTACCTTCTGCTTGTTGTTGAGGCCGGGGCTGTTGGGGGTGGAGGTGGGGGAATGCTTGGAGATCGGGGTGGAGAGCTGGCTGCTGGAGCCCGTCCCATTGGCTGAAAGAGCACAGAGGGTGAGGAGGGGGAGGCAGACAGAGAAAGAGGTAAACAGTGTGTGGATTAGAAAGTGTGTGTGCAGCTTGGCTCGGTCGTGAAGTCATTCCTGAACCGTGGCCTCATTTGGCTTTGCGGACCCGGCTGGTCCAAACGTCGGTGCTGACAGACTGTCCGTTTTCTGGAGGCGGTGTGTGTGTGCCACGTTGCTAGGCTTCCCTCTGTGTGGAACATTGTGTTTATATCTAAGAGTGGTGCATGTTCAGAGCTTTAAAAGACTTTTGTCTGCAGGACGTGAGAAGAAAAGAGCCAGATGGTCGCAGTGAAAAGCTTCAGTGTGAACCGACTGAACAGCCCTGGCCTCATTTAAACAGTCAGATAAACGACAAAATGTTCAAACATGGAGGTCTGAACACGAGCAGCTGATTGAAACTTCAGCTGACGAACATTTTTAAACTCCTCTGTGGAGATCTGTAATTAAAGTTGAACTCATTAAACTCATTAAACTCATTAAACTCATTAAACTCGGTGCACTCCAACACAACCTGCTGCTCTCTAAGTGTCCGCTGTCACCTGATCTGTAGGTCATATTCAGATTCATAAACTAAATGAAATCTTTAATCTTCTTATTTTGGATCTAAAGATTCTGATAAATACTTTTTAATTGTTTGAAAACTGATCAGCCTCACTGACACGTCTTCATCCTCGTTAATGTAATCAGCTCACACACTCTGCTGCGACCCCTCGCCTCACCCTGCAGACCTCTCAGGTCTTACAGGTGAGTTTAAAGCTGCATGTTGGTCGACCATCTGTCGGCTGCCTCCACCCTGTTAGCGATCAATAAAATATTCACGAGCGCTGAAGGACTGAGGCTACCTGCAGGGCTGCAGGTCCCGACGCCGCCCCCCCACCCGTGGCGTGAAACTTGACCTGTGGACGACCTGTTGTGACCTCACCTGCTCTGACACGTCACACGCTAACGGGGCTTCAAGAACACGAAGAAAACACGCAGCATGTGGGCGTGTCCATGTTTAAAAAATATAATGTCGAGCAGTTAATCGGCATCATTTGGAGATTTCAAAATAAAAGCCTGAAGCTGGAGCAGCCTCAGAGTCTGAAATTTAAAATGTCTGATAGTTTCTTCTCATGATTTATTCATGACTTTAAAAACAGAATCTGCATTACGACGTCAGAGAAACAGGCCGGATCAGGACCGGCTGTGGAGGATCGGAGGGTTTTAGGAGCTGATGTCGTGACATTAAAGGAGGTGATGTCGTGACATTAAAGGAGGTGATGTCGTGACATTAAAGGAGCTGATGTCGTGACATTAAAGGAGCTGATGTCGTGACATTAAAGGAGGTGATGTCGTGACATTAAAGGAGGTGATGTCGTGACATTAAAGGAGCTGATGTCGTGACATTAAAGGAGCTGATGTCGTGACATTAAAGGAGGTGATGTCGTGACATTAAAGGAGGTGATGTCGTGACATTAAAGGAGCTGATGTCGTGACATTAAAGGAGCTGATGTCGTGACATTAAAGGAGGTGATGTCATGACATTAAAGGAGGTGATGTCGTGACATTAAAGGAGGTGATGTCGTGACATTAAAGGAGGTGATGTCGTGACATTAAAGGAGCTCATGTCGTGACATTAAAGGAGGTGATGTCGTGACATTAAAGGAGGTGACTTCGTGACATTAAAGGAGGTGATGTCGTGACATTAAAGGAGCTCATGTCGTGACATTAAAGGAGGTGATGTCGTGACATTAAGAGAGCTCATGTTGTTTGGACCTCCAGTCTGACTCCAGCTCCTCCACCTTCCAGTTGAGAATTCCCTGAAATTTGCTTGTCGGAGGCAAACATGACAAGTATTTTTATCTACAGTATTGATACTGAAGGAGAAATCCATATTCATGCTCATCACCCCCCTCAGATAAAGGTCAAAGGTCAAAGGTTGCCTGCAGACCACACGTCATATTTCATGTTAAAATTCATTTCCAGCTTCAGAAACGACCCCGACCCGTCAGAACTAGCTGAGGTCCGTTTGAACTTAAAACATAAGTGTGCTCACTCGACTCAGCAGGAGACTTGCTGCGCCTGATCGGACCGGGACTCTTTGCAGAACCACGTTGAGCTTTGGGTCCCTTCATCACTCTGCACTCTGAGGAAGGAAACAAAGGAAGTTAGAAAGGCTCGACGTGTTCATGTCGAAATATGAGCTCATGAAAAAGTCCAAAGGTCGACACGTGGTGAGAGAACATGACATCAGAACTTCTCTCCTGATCTTTGAATGTTTGGAAACATTTAATGAAAAAGAAAGAGAAAATATACTTTTATATCCACCCTGTGGTCAGAAACACTGATGTTACTCTGGATGTGTAAATAAATCTAGCTAAGCTAACAGGCCAGAGAAGCTAACCTTAACTGCTTCCCGTTTCATAGACTTTAAGTATCGTTGATGTTAGTTATTAAAACATAATTTTGGTGTCTTATTGACATGAAATAAATAAAATATGAGCAGCTCTCTCATGACATAAAATGAAATAAAACATCAGCAGCAGCTCTCTGTGAACACGTGTGTTTTCTGTTGAACATGTAGCTGTGCAGCAGTGTTCATATAAATGCAGCAGTTTTCATATAAATCAGATGGATCTGTGTATTCTGGGTCACTGTATTAATCAGACAGACTCCAGACGTCGCTCCCCCTCCCTCTGTTTGTTCTGTTTCCTCCCTCCTTCCCTCCTTCCCTTCCTCCCTCCTCTCTTCCACTTCTGAAGCTAATTATACTCTCTGTCCTCCCTCCGTCTCCTGGGATCGCTCCACGTCTGTCTTCTCTCTCTTAACCTTCACACACTGCTGGCTTCAATCCTACGTTTGTGTGCTATTGTTTGGAAGGTGTGCCTCCGTGTTCAGTGCTGCAGCCTGTCGGCTCTCTGTAGCGGTCTCTGTGCACAGGCCTCAGAGAGCTGCAGGTACATGTGTGCACATGTGCATCGTCTTCACTTGAGGAGTGAAAAATAACCACGAGGGACTCAAATCTATTTCTGTAAATCTGCCAAAGCAGACAAGAAGAGAAAAACACAGAGTTCATCTGCAGCATGTCGGCCATGTTACTCTCAAACTGTTTCTTTGGCTCCAGTTTGCTGACAGTTTGTTATTAATGAACCGGCTTCTCATTGGTCAGAGATCTGAGATCTGAGTTTGACGGCTCTGTATCGTTAAAACACGTTTAAAGACAGTGAACGTTTCAGTGGCTCTGTTAAAAATAGGATGTTCAGGGTCTGCAGAGAGCAGTATCAGCACCAACAGATCAGCTGGCCTAAACCCGTCACCGGGCAGATTAATGGCTCTTCTTCTTCTTCTCCTCTTCTTCCTCTCGCTGCTGCCGGCTGCAGACTCTCCTCCTCGATATGAAACAGGAAACAGCTTCATGTGTGAATATTTTTTCAGGAGACGTCCGTGAAGAGTCCGATGAGTTAAATGACATTTACATTTATACACAGAACATCGTCTGTCTGACTGAAATCTTTAAAAAATATATTTAATCATCTAATTACTTTCATGTCTTTATTGTCTTATTTCTCTCACCATCGTCATCAGTCATCAGCTGAAAGCTGCGTTTGGCCTCAGTTTGTCTGTTTGTGCTCGTCTGTGTTTTTAAAGCTGCTGTATGAATACATGTATGCGCTCTAACACGCAGTCTGCTGCTGTCGCGCTCACCGTTATCGTCCAGAGAGAAGTCGTCCTGGGCGTAGCGAAATTTCTCGGGTCCACACGCGATGAAGACGTCGTCATCACCAAAGAAGTCCTGAAGGCAGGTCACCTGTGAGCCAGAACACAGAACACCTGAGACCTGGAAAGATCCAGAACCAACCAGAACCAACACATCTACTGACATCAGACCCAGAGTCTGCAGACGTGCTGCTAACACCAGCATGCTAACACGTTGATGCTATTCACCATGTTAGCACACTAACGTTTGCTAATTAGCAGTAAACACGACACCGCTTCATTCAGAGGTTGTTGTGTTCTGTAAAGAAAATAAACTTTATTTATAAAGTGTGTTTTAAAGTTATGAGGTGCTGTATGATACAAACAGTAAATTAATAAATAAAATATCTGTTCAGGTATTTCAGTCTGAGCTGAGCGACGGGTCGACACGCCACGCATGGAAACATGCCGTGCTGTTAGCATGTTTGATATGTCAGTTTGAAATGCTAATCAATGTTAGCATGTTTGAAATGCTAATCAATGTTAACATGTTTAAAATGCTAATCAATGTTAGCATGTTTGAAATGCTAATCAAAGCCGTGCTGCACTTTAACGAGGAGAGATTCGTCTGATTAGATCGGCTTAATTTGAAATGCTGATTCATTAAAACACGTCGGCGTCTCCAGCATGATGGAGCGACGCTAATAACAGACTCAGATGAATATGCTGATTTTAAAGAGTGTTAGAGATCTTGTTCAGCTTCAGTCTTTGTGTTGACGTCGTCGTGTTAACGTGCCTTCAGCTACAGAAGGTGACAAACACAAAGGATAATGTTTCAGCTGTAATGTTTCAGTGATTCAGCTTCCCTCCCCGGGGCCTTTTACTCTCCAGCAGCTGTTGACACAATATGTGGACAGATGTCTCCGGGCCACACCTTCTCCTCTGCTCGCCATTATACAGACGAGTTAGCAGCTCAGACACGCCCGTTAAAACCAGTCAGGCTAAAGCTGAAAGCTAAAAGCTGTTTGTTTCCTGCTGCAGATGAGATTCACTTTAAAACATCTGAACCACTTCAGATCTGTCTCTTCAGTTACTGGATGGAGACGTGTGAAGTGGCTCCACCTTCATTCAGGCGGATAATTTGGGCTAATTTTCCTGAAAGATTAGCCCGTGTCGGGAAGTTGGCCAGGACAGCCGAGAAGCATCACGCTTTCTTTGTGATACACATCCAAACTATGAGCTGCAGATAATTTGGGAACACCCCACCCCAGCAGCTGCCATGTTGATTCTCCGTCCTGCTAAAAGCGTGTGGTGGTGACTCGCTGGCGAGGCATCCAACAGCTGTACCCTCTCCGTGTCCCACCAGATTCCCCCGGATACAGGCCTGACGGAGCCCTGCTGAGGGACGGAGGTGCTGCTCCGACTCCTGGGAGCTAAATCTAATTGGTTTCTTCATGTACGACCTGCGGGTCTGGGCTTTCTGCTGTGGTCATTATCGAGAGATTAGATACATGTTCCTTTCATTAGGTTAAACTGCTGCGTGGCAACAAGGTCACCTGACAGTTAATCAGAAGACGGAGGCATTAAAAGGGGCGCTTGTTCCCCCCTGAAGGCCAGCGGGCGGAGGCGGAGCAGGGCTGGAAAAAGGCAGGATGGAGGGAGGCGGAGAGGGGCTGGTCCACGTTTGAACAGCTTTAAGATCAGATCTGATTAACGGGATAAAGAGTTTATCCAACAGACTTAATGTCTTTAAACAGAATCTCCATTTGAACTCTGACCTGCAGCACTCACCGACCTTCAACACAAACATGAACCAGAACCAAGTGGACGCTCTGAGATACCCACCATGTTTCAGAGATTACCCATCACTCTTAAGAGTCCCAAACAAAAACACTGAATCGCTCTGAGCTGGGCCGGGATCACTGAAGATCCACATCATGTGCACAGATACTGAGCGGTCCTCTCTGCATCATTAAGCCCACAAATAATTCATGTTCACTGGATCTGATGTCCCACACACAGCTCAGAGAAGATGTACTGTGACCCACACATGGGAACACAAGTCAAGACTCTTAGTGTGAATGGGTCAATCAGAACCAGAGCCTCATGCCAAACATCCTACAGAACAGTCCTATGACAGACTCAGTGTTTGTATCTGTGTGTTCATGGAGGCAGCCGGGTGGGGGTTTTCTGAAAAAGCTGGCTCCGTCCAGACTCCAGGTGCCCACCACCCTCCGTCCCACCGAGCCCATCCCTAATCTCTGCCTCACCAGCTGTCCGGACCACATGACCCCCCGAAAAACCACCAACAGCACCAGCAGCAGCCTCGCAGGGATCCACCAGCTCCAGCAACAACTGAATTATTCAGAGAGACTCCGGCCGGTGGAGGCGGGTCAGGAGGTCAGCAGGAAATATGGAAGCTGTGATGAGACAACCTTAACGACGTTTCTGTGAAACGAGGTTTTGTTTGTTTGACACGACACACGAAGGCAGTGAAGTGAGTTTTCTGTTAATCTGTGGTCTGATCCAGGATTTAGATGGATCCTTTGTCTTCTACACCATCAAGGACTGATCTCAGATTCATTTGAGGGTTTTCAGCTTGTATCTGATCAGTTTTTGTGTCTCTTTGTGTCTCTGTGGACGTCGGAGCAGCTCAACTTGTTTCTTTAAATGTTTCTTGTTGCAGTTTAAAGTGTGACACAGATGAAGAGAAACTCCCACACAGCCCGGATCGATGAATTCACTCAGAGCGTCCATTTTGTTTTTGTGAAGCTCCACAGAAATAAAAAATAAAAAATAAATAAATGAGCTGGTTAATTAATCAGAACCAGATGCAGTGCATGGTCAGACCCGTCTGTGACCTCGCTGGTTCTGTTTGGAGTCCAGATGAGCAGCTTAGAGATCTGCAGAGTCATGGAGAGCAGCTGGTGCACCCCCACCCGGAGGAAGCAGGCTGACTGATGTGGTGTTCGCTTTATTAAATCCCGCTTCCCCCGCCGCCCCCCGCAGGTCAGATCACTTGTTGATGTGGTGCTAGTGCAGGAACGACGGGGGAGGGGAGGGTGGTGCATGTATGTGAGGGGATGCTTCATCATGAGGACCACGCCCCTCCGTCAGCCCGACTGTCTGCCTCTGTTTAAACGCTGTGTGTGGGTGGAGGGGGTGGAGGAGGGGTGCAGCAGGTAAAGAGCACACTCAGCATATTACCGCCGCTGTCACAAACTGAATCCATCACCGCCGAGCTTATTGCCATGACAACCGCTCCTGCAGCACACCAGAGAAAAGCTTTTCTTCCCGTTACCGGGCGGATTTTCAGCAGCCGTGAAGTCCTGATCCGGGAATCACCTCCGCAGGTTTAACGGACTCTTTTGTTCTGACATTAACGGACCGACCTCGTGCCTGAAGCTTCATTTCTCTGCCTCTGTGTGTGTCTCTTCTTTGTTGACTTTAATGAATACCTCCAGTCTAAACCGGGTCAGAATAATGAGCACTCAGATCCATTAGAGTCTCTCTGCAGCGCTGCAGACGCACGGACCATTCATGAGGAACACAGAATACAAAATGGCTGCCGACATTTAAACAAATGAAACCACGAGGCCCAAATCCAACCGGGCCGGTGGATCCATGAAAACATCCGGATCAGATCCAAGAACAGCCCCACCCTCCACTCAAGTGCAGCAATTCAGTGACAAAGAGAGGACGGGCTGTGTTCAGAGCCGACACAGAACCACAGAGAGCCACACAGAACCACAGAGAGCCACACAGAACCACAGAGAGCCACACAGAGCCACACAGAACCACACAGAACCACACAGAACCACAGAGAGCCACACAGAACCACAGAGAGCCACACAGAACCACACAGAACCACAGAGAGCCACACAGAACCACAGAGAGCCACACAAAGCCACACAGAACCACACAGAACCACACAGAACCACAGAGAGCCACACAGAACCACAGAGAGCCACACAAAGCCACACAGAACCACACAGAACCACACAGAACCACAGAGAGCCACACAGAACCACAGAGAGCCACACAAAGCCACACAGAACCACACAGAACCACACAGAACCACAGAGAGCCACACAGAACCACAGAGAGCCACACAAAGCCACACAGAACCACACAGAACCACACAGAACCACAGAGAGCCACACAGAACCACAGAGAGCCACACAGAACCACACAGAACCACAGAGAGCCACACAGAACCACAGAGAGCCACACAGAACCACAGAGAAAACTGATCCTTTCCACATTTCCACTGTTACAGACCGTCACCTTACGGACTGTCCTCTTACAGACTGTCACCTTACAGACCGTCACCTTACAGACCGACACCTTACAGACTGTCACCTTACAGACTGTCCTGTTACAGACCGTCACCTTACAGACTGTCCTGTTACAGACCGTCACCTTACAGACTGTCCTGTTACAGACCGTCACCTTACAGACCGTCACCTTACAGACTGTCCTCTTACAGACTGTCACCTTACAGACTGTCCTGTTACAGACCGTCACCTTACAGACTGTCACCTTACAGACCGTCACCTTACAGACTGTCCTGTTACAGACCGTCACCTTACAGACTGTCCTGTTACAGACCGTCACCTTACAGACTGTCCTGTTACAGACCGTCACCTTACAGACCGTCACCTTACAGACTGTCCTGTTACAGACTGTCACGTTACAGACCGTCACGTTACAGACCATCACCTTACAGACCGTCACCTTACAGACTGTCCTGTTACAGACCGTCACCTTACAGACTGTCCTGTTACAGACTGTCACGTTACAGACCGTCACGTTACAGACCATCACCTTACAGACCGTCACCTTACAGACTGTCCTGTTACAGACCGTCACCTTACAGACTGTCCTGTTACAGACCGTCACCTTACAGACTGTCACGTTACAGACTGTCACCTTACAGACTGTCCTGTTACAGACCGTCACGTTACAGACCGACACCTTACAGACTGTCCTGTTACAGACCGTCACCTTACAGACTCCAACACATGAAACATGTCGTGCAGGTGAAACACAGACATTCTCACAGAGGCTCACATTGGGAGTAAAGTCTCTCTACAGGATGTGCGATCTGACAGACCGGTCCACACCAGCTGGGCTCTTTGTGCCTGGGATGTGGTCGCCTAGCAACCGGTCCCAGCAGCTATCGCTGTGGAATGGGAAGAGGAGTCGGGAGGGGCGGGGCGGGCACTGCATCAATACTGCTTCAGCAGATCACCTCCACCACGAGCAGCTGCACACAAAGACGTCGCAATGATGTGAGCAGAGCGACGACGAATCTGAGATCAACAGAGGCCAATCAGGAAGCAATTAATGAAGACCTGCAGCCATGACGACGGGATCGATTCAATCAGAGCAAACATCATTAAAAATGCAGGATCCAAACCACAAAGATGAAATATGAAAGTCAAAAATGAGGAAGAGACCCAAGAGAGGGAGCGTTCACATCAAACCCTCCTCCTCCTCCTCCTCCTCCTCCTGCAGATCACGTGTGTGCTCATTAACACGGAAAAACACCTGAAGGATCCGAACACGACCACAGTCCATCTGTGAGACACACAGCTCCCACAGGAACATTTAGAGAACGTTTAACAAATCAAAGACGACCGCGGACGTCTGCCCACGCCTCCGTTAATTAACTCCGATTCATAATCGTGTGCAGATCACAGGTGTGTACAGGTGTACAGTCACTACGTTATACAAACGTTTGCTGAACATTTCTGCAGACAGAAAGAAGAAACTCCTCGCTCACAGATTTTATTGATCACTTCATGAAGAGGCTCATATTTAATAAACCTCAGAGACCTGTGTGTGTGTGTCTGAACGCTGCTTCAGTAACGGACATGTGATTTTAGAAAACAGACTTCAGAGACAAAATTCAGAGTTCAGCCGCAGGAAATCTGTGAAATATTCACATAACAGAATTTAGCAGGTCAAAATTCTGACGTGTGTTTCAAGGTTTCTTGTGTTTGCTTCCGTTAATCTTGATTCATCAGGCTGTATTCTCTTTAGTTTGATACGAATACGAATCCGCCTGATGTCTGACTGCCCACAGCGAGCCGGCGGTTCTTCTCGTGGGGATTCAGTGTCCTGAATTCTGCTTTAACAGCCGAGGGGTCTTTTAGCTGAACACCAGAGAACAGTCAAGGTTACAGAGACGTTCTCCGCCTGCATTTTCATTCTCAACATGAAACTAAAGCACCGTCTCAAAATGGGGGATTCACACCGAGCAGCCAGATGTGCAAGCGTCTCTGACAGATCGAGTGTTCCTGGGACAGTCTGATCGTTTTTCAGACGTGTCTGAACGAAGCGAGCGAACAAAAAGAACGAATCACGTCTGAGCTAAATCTCTGCATGTGCACGAGAGACGCTTCAACAAGCTCCAGCTGACATTGTTAAAGCTTTTTCAGCAGCCTGCGCGTCTCCACAGACAAACAATGAGCACAAAATGATCAAACAATACAATGCAGGGTTTGGGGCCTTTTGTTCACTCCATAATGGACTGAAGGAGAACTTCCCACTTCTGAGCCCAGAAACACTAATGACCTAAAAACTCCCCAACAAAGGCAGGACGACAGGACGCTAAAGACCTGAACCACAAGACAGGACGGTGTGCGGCCTCAAAGTCCGACTAAAGAGCGCAGACAAAGGAGGTCATTGTGTGCTTAGGTTGTTCTCATGATGTTGGAGATTCTCATGGACGAGCACACAATAACATTTTTGTCTGTTTTTGCATTTTCGTGCAAATAATTCAGTTTCCCGCTCGGCTTTGATCCGGTTACCTGTCTGGGTGTGGGTGGAAGCATGAATGATGAACTGTTCTCAGACCTGACCACAAATTTACCTATTGTGCTGCCGTGCTTACAGAAGGACTGGACGGCCTTTATTGGAGAACAGAGGCGTCCAAACATGAATCAAACACAGCGTTATTTGCGAGCATGTCGTGACCCACTGAACTCTGACAGCATGTTGTAATCTCACAGACGTACCTGCTTTCCGTCGAGCGTGTAGATCCTCTTCACCACGCCGCTCTCCAGCTTGATGGCCTCCGTGATGTCAGTGAGCACCTGCTCGAAGGAGTGCGCTGTTTTCTTATTGAGCAGGACGCGCACGGCCTTACGTGGCTTCACGCCGCTGCGCATCACCGTCACTAGCTTGGGTCGAACAAAGTCCTTGCTCTCTCTGGGCTCGCCGGCAGCCTTGGCGGCTAAGGACTGCATGTTCTTCTGGCTGGCCGAGGCCTTCACGTTCACGGACCAGTTGGGGTTGACGTTCTTTGTGTAGTCGACCTTCTTGTAGAAGTTCTCCGATGCACAAACGTAGCTTTCCCCTGAGACGGAAAAAGACAAGTGGGTTAGCGTGTTTGACACCTCGTCAACTCAGAAACTCTCGAGCCTGCAGGTAGTCGAATCATCGTCTTTGTTTCACGTGATGTCGACGTCACGCTCAGACTGCCGACGTGTCGGAGTCTGAACACCAAAACTGACCCGATCAAATATTGTTGATTTAAATGTTTTAATCTAAAAAATCAGTTTCATGTTTCTTTTTATTAATACGCACGTCTTTGTTTGTTTGACTGAACTTTATTGTACACTGAGCCTCATTTTAACATTTCAGGAGATCAAATCTCCTCCGGCCTCTTCACAGATGTACTTTTCCTAAATTCTCTCTTCAATCCTCTAAATAATCCTCCATTTTCTTCGTCATTAGCGACCTCGTGTCTGAGCAGCAGATTGTGGCGCTCTCGTTCAGACGGAGAAATCCTGACAAAGAATCCAGAAGGCAACAATTAGGCCGAATGTGGAGAAATTACAGCAAAGACAAAAAGGCAACAAAAGTGGATTACACAGTGCGGAGGAGATTGAGCTATTAATTATACCCCAGCAGAGGAAGCACAATGAAAAGACCCCCCGTCCTCCACCCGGTACCCCCCCGGCACCACCCACAGTGTTGCCCCTCTTTGCTGCAGTCACCACACACACACTCCATCTCTCCTCCGCGAGCAGCGACACCATCATCTCATTTTTATATTTTACCCCTCGTCCACCTCGCCCCACTTCTCTGCAGGAAGTGATGCAGCCAGAAAGTGGGTCAGAGAGTTGGGTCATGAAAGTGGGTCTGAGGAGATTCTGACAGAACTTTTACTGTTGAAGCTTCACATCGCAGCTCAAAGACGTTTCCGCGATTGTCTCGTCTGTGTCAAACAAACGCATCATTCATTCATTAAAACTGATCTGAAATCATCTTTGACAACATGAATCACGTCTGATCAGACAAACAGCTGCTCATGAAGCCGTCTGTCATCTATACGAGTCAGGACGGCTGAGTCAGACAAATCTTCCACAGACTGACACTGAACTGATGGAGATGTTTCTCCTGCTGAGACCCAGATCGAAGAGCAGAACCAAGAAATAAAATGTGAACAGCTGAGCGGTGGGGACGATGTCACGTGTCCAGAGTAACCTTTAGATTAACGTCCACTTTAAATCATCATTAACGTCTCACAGCAGCTCAACAAAGAAACCGACGGTCCAGGTGACCTCTGACCTCATGAAGGATCAAACCAGAAGAAGAAACATGCTCACCTTCCTCCAGCTCGTCCAAGGTTCCGATCTTGCGCATGCCATCGATGGTGAAGATGAAGCGGACCCCCTGCGGAAGGTTGATGTGGTCGGACAGCGAGCGCGTGAGGTCGGCCAGCAGCGAGTCGAAGGTGCGGAACCGGTCGTTGGCCACGGCGTACACGATGCCCTTGAAGTAGCGGTCTCCGTTGCGGTAGAAGCGGACCTTCTTGGCCTTCTTCTCGTTGGTCAGGGCCTGCAGAGTACGCGTGCGGTAGAAGCTGCAGTGGGCGCTGTGGGTCGGGCTGGGGAGGCCGTTCATGCGTCCGCCCCGCGGGGTACGGGAGGCCTTGTCTCGCTCGTCAAAATGTCCAAAGTCCAGCTCCATGATGACGGGAAGTTCTGATGGTTGTGACGGATGTGAGGTGGAGGGGACCGGCTCCGGAGAGTCTACGACACAAAGACAAAGAACAAAGTTTGTAGAAATAATCAAACACATTTAATGTTTTGACCTGCTCCAAAAACGGGAACCAAAAAAACAAATATTGAAGACACACTTTGATTCTTCACGTGAACCTCCAAGTTTTGATTTAAACTGTTTCATACAGGACGGTTAATGAAACATGGAGACATTTTTATTCAGACTAAAGGACCGGTTCTGATGGCTGGACTTGGTTCTGATGGCCAGGGTTACGTCATGGCCACTTCAGAATATCGTGGTTAATCCTTCAGTTATTAAAAGTATCCATTAAGATTCATGTTTAGATTCTTTGCAGATGATCCAGTTTTAATCATCTCTGATGTGAAATCAGATGAATCCTTTAAAAGTCGTGTTGAAGTCATGATGCAGATGAAGATGATGATGAAGATGCTTCCTGAGCTTTAGAATAAAATCTTTGTGAATTTATAGATTATTATAATGATCGGCACGTTAAAGGTGGATTTATTGTTGTTGGTTGGTTTGTGTGTTTGTGTTCAGCTGTCAGATTCTAAACCGACATATTAAATATAAAATAACTTCATGTTTGTTTACATCATGTTGGATTGAAGCTTTCATCTGTTTCTTTGAGCAGCTGGTTCTGATCTGGATGTTTCAGGAGATCCGGTTCTTCTTCTTCCTTTTTGGAAATTATGCAAACGATGCATCCGTTCAGCCAATAAACAATAAAGCTCTTATGCTTCATGACAGAGCACATTTCACTTCCTGTTAACCTGCTGACAGATGATGACCACGATGACACCCTGACATGATCACATGACGACCACGACCCGGTCCAAAAAACAAGAACTCATCTCATCATCAACGTAATCTGTTTATCATTTAATATTTATCTCTGATGACCCAGTTTGACCCGGCATCATGGCGTTGCTTCTCTAACAGGATGTGACATAATTGACTGTGAGGTCAGTGGTCTTTGAACGCATCTCATCTCTGAGTCGCCTGTCAGCAACATTCATACTGTAAACCACACACACACACACACACACACACACACACACACACACACACGCGCGCGCGCGCACACACCCTGAGTCAGAGCTCTGCAGCATTTCAATATTTAGATTTATCGACTGAATCGATCAATAATCTGAAGATCAATCAGACATATTGATCCTGTTTTGTGAGGATTTGTTGCATCGATATGAATTTCTTCTTTTCACCATCATCTGAGATTCTGTTTGATTGATAATCGATCGATCGATCAGGATTAAAGCTCTAACAGATGTTTGATCTCAAACATCAGTCAAACATTTAAAGAACATTTCCTTTCTCATGTGATCAGTCTGCAGTCCTTCACTGACCGCCCCACCATGCTGCTGCTGCCGCCACCCATCCATGTGGCGGAGTCCTCCGCTCCCCTGGCTGTGCCGGGGTGGGACCGCCTGACAAAGGCCATGTTTGGAGTCCATCTGCCGCACTACAGGGCCTCAGCTAACAGTGACCCTTCCCCGGGGGGCCGTCAGAGAGGACAGTCCATTGTCTCCAGCAGGGTGCCCGCCTTCACGGTGACATCACCGTCAGTGCTGCTGGATGGGGGAGCAGCCGGCTCCAGAAGTCCACCGGCTTGGTCTGCCTGTCCTTCATTCTTCAGGAATTAAAACACTACCTGAGGCTCTGTCTGGTTCTGGTTCTGTTTGAACCCCCGCCCACACACACACCACAGTCCTGACAGAACAGAACCACCAGGACTCTCAGTCCTCCTCACAGCTGATCTGAAATCAGCCACAAAAGGAAAAGTTTGATGGAGCTCAGCCCTCCTGGTCCTCATGTGGTCTGTACTGGATCAGAGAACAGGAGGACCTGATCCAGCACAGACCAGGAGGACCTGATCCAGCACAGACCACATGGCTGCAGAGTTTTTCTGGTGGGTGTGCGCACACCTCCTCACCCACGGTCCACCTGCTCAAACCCGAAATATCCACCAGAACCAGCTCCATCAGCTCCAACACCAAACTCACCCCATCACGACCCCCCACACCTAGAAGTCTGCGGGAAAAACGCACCGGGCAGCGGACTCACCTGCGTCTCTGCTTGCGGAGTGAAGTGTGCGTGCGTGTGCGGCTGTGTGAATGCGTGAGTCGATGGTGCAGGATCGCAGCACGCCGTCTCTCCCTGCGCCTTTGTCTGCTTCAGTCTGAGAGCCGAGCCGCTGCTGCTGCCTGAGCCGAGCAGCCACTGGGTCCTAAAGCCAACGAGCCTGGACCCGCCCACCCCGCACACCCCGCACAGCCAGGGTACCAGTCAGAGAGGGGCTGGGTGGAGTCCGCATCAGTCCTCCAAGAGACAGAGACAGAGAGGGGCTGGGTGGAGTCCGCATCAGTCCAGGTTTGAGGACAGCAGCTGATCTGAGGTCTGTTTGTGTGTTTGAGTCAAAATCAGACTGCAGATGAAAGATACAAGAAATTAATTCATACACAGACAAATCACTGACTCACAGACTGCAGCATATATATATATATATATATATATATATATATATATATATATATATATATATATATATATATAAAGATTATTATTATTAGTAAAACTTATTTTAAGATGGTGGACCACATCTGCAGAGACCGCATGAGGTCAGCAACAAAAGTATGATAATAACAACAATAACAATAATACATGTCGTCAGGACCACAGCAGAACCTGACGAGACAAAAGAGCACAAAAACTCCAGGGAAGAAGTTAAGTTAGTAACCTGAGAAGAGCCCGGTGCATCATGGGAAGTGTAGTCCTCTAGCAACATAACTAAGAGATGACCTGAGCCAGCCCTAAATATAAGGAGAGGAGGTCTGCCTCCAGAACCAGAACTGGGAGCTGGTTACACAGAAGAAGGGCTTGATAGCTGAAAGCTCTGTTCTACTTTTGGAGACTAAAGGAACCAGGAGGAACCAGGAGGTACCACGAAGAACCAGGAAAGAACCACAAGGAACCATGAGGAACCACAGGGAGCCCTGCATCCTGAGAGCTCAGTGGTCTAGTGAGGGACTATGAGCACTTTAGGATGTGAAGGTGTCTGACCATGAAGAGCTCTGGAGGATCAACAGTGACCATGACTCATGTTTTAAATGTGACTCGTGTTTTAAACCGTGACTCGCGTTTTAAACCGTGACTCCTGTTTTAAATGTGACTCGTGTTTTAAACCGTGACTCGTGTTTTACACCGTGACTCCTGTTTTAAATGTGACTCGTGTTTTAAACCGTGACTCGTGTTTTACACCGTGACTCCTGTTTTAAATGTGACTCGTGTTTTAAATCGTGACTCTTGTTTTACACCGTGACTCGTGTTTTAAACCGTGACTCATGTTTTAAAACGTGACTCCTGTTTTAAACGTGACTCCTGTTTTAAACCGTGACTCCTGTTTTGTTTTTCACCGTGACTCCTGTTTTAAACCGTGACTCCTGTTTTAAACCGTGACTCGTGTTTTAAACTGTGACTTGTGTTTTACACCGTGACTCCTGTTTTACACCGTGACTCGTGTTTTAAACCGTGACTCCTGTTTTACACCGTGACTCGTGTTTTAAACTGTGACTCGTGTTTTAAACCGTGACTCCTGTTTTAAACCGTGACTCGTGTTTTACACCGTGACTCGTTTTAAACCGTGACTCCTGTTTTACACCGTGACTCGTTTTAAACCGTGACTCCTGTTTTAAACCGTGACTCGTGTTTTACACCGTGACTCGTGTTTTAAACTGTGACGCGTGTTTTACACCGTGACTCCTGTTTTACACCGTGACTCGTTTTAAACCGTGACTCCTGTTTTAAACCGTGACTCGTGTTTTACACCGTGACTCGTGTTTTAAACTGTGACTCGTGTTTTACACCGTGACTCCTGTTTTACACCGTGACTCGTTTTAAACCGTGACTCCTGTTTTACACCGTGACTCGTTTTAAACCGTGACTCGTGTTTTACACCGTGACTCGTTTTAAAAAAAGGATTCTTGTTTTAAACCGTGACTCGTGTTTTACACCGTGACTCGTGTTTTAAACCGTGACTCCTGTTTTACACCGTGACCCCTGTTTTAAACCGTGACTCGTGTTTTACACGTGACTCCTGTTTTACACCGTGACTCCTGTTTTAAACCGTGACTCGTGTTTTAAACCGTGACTCGTGTTTTACACGTGACTCCTGTTTTACACCGTGACTCGTGTTTTACACGTGACTCCTGTTTTACACCGTGACTCCTGTTTTACACGTGATTCCTGTTTTAAACCGTGACTCCTGTTTTACACCGTGACTCCTGTTTTACACCGTGACTCCTGTTTTAAACCGTGACTCCTGTTTTACACCGTGACTCCTGTTTTAAACCGTGACTCCTGTTTTGTTTTACACCGTGACTCGTGTTTTAAACCGTGACTCCTGTTTTAAATGTGACTCCTGTTTTAAACCGTGACTCGTGTTTTAAACCGTGACTCCTGTTTTAAATGTGACTCCTGTTTTAAACCGTGACTCGTGTTTTAAACCGTGACTCCTGTTTTAAATGTGACTCCTGTTTTAAACCGTGACTCGTGTTTTAAACCGTGACTCCTGTTTTAAATGTGACTCCTGTTTTAAACCGTGACTCCTGTTTTAAACCGTGACTCCTGTTTTACACCGTGACTCGTGTTTTAAACCGTGACTCCTGTTTTACACCGTGACTCGTGTTTTAAACTGTGACTCGTGTTTTAAACCGTGACTCCTGTTTTAAACCGTGACTTGTGTTTTACACCGTGACTCGTTTTAAACCGTGACTCCTGTTTTACACCGTGACTCGTTTTAAACCGTGACTCCTGTTTTAAACCGTGACTCGTGTTTTACACCGTGACTCCTGTTTTACACCGTGACTCGTTTTAAACCGTGACTCCTGTTTTAAACCGTGACTCGTGTTTTACACCGTGACTCGTGTTTTAAACTGTGACTCGTGTTTTACACCGTGACTCCTGTTTTACACCGTGACTCGTTTTAAACCGTGACTCCTGTTTTACACCGTGACTCGTTTTAAACCGTGACTCGTGTTTTAAACCGTGACTCGTGTTTTACACCGTGACTCGTTTTAAAAAAAGGATTCTTGTTTTAAACCGTGACTCCTGTTTTACACCGTGACTCGTGTTTTAAACCGTGACTCGTGTTTTACACCGTGACTCGTGTTTTAAACCGTGACTCGTGTTTTAAACCGTGACCCCTGTTTTAAACCGTGACTCGTGTTTTACACGTGACTCCTGTTTTACACCGTGACTCCTGTTTTAAACCGTGACTCGTGTTTTAAACCGTGACTCGTGTTTTACACGTGACTCCTGTTTTACACCGTGACTCCTGTTTTACACGTGACTCCTGTTTTACACCGTGACTCCTGTTTTACACGTGATTCCTGTTTTAAACCGTGACTCCTGTTTTACACCGTGACTCCTGTTTTACACCGTGACTCCTGTTTTAAACCGTGACTCCTGTTTTACACCGTGACTCCTGTTTTAAACCGTGACTCCTGTTTTACACGTGACTCGTGTTTTAAACCATGACTCCTGTTTTGTTTTACACCGTGACTCGTGTTTTAAACCGTGACTCCTGTTTTAAATGTGACTCCTGTTTTAAACCGTGACTCGTGTTTTAAACCGTGACTCCTGTTTTAAATGTGACTCCTGTTTTAAACCGTGACTCCTGTTTTAAACCGTGACTCCTGTTTTACACCGTGACTTCTATTTAAAACTGTGACTCCTGTTTTAAACCGTGACTCGTGTTTTAAACCGTGATTCGTGTTTTAAACCGTTACTCATGTTTTAAACCGTGACTCCTGTTTTAAACCGTGACTCGTGTTTTAAACCATGACTCCTGTTTTAAATGTGACTCGTGTTTTAAACCGTGACTCGTGTTTTAAACCGTGACTCCTGTTTTACACGTGATTCCTGTTTTAAACCGTGACTCCTGTTTTACACCGTGACTCCTGTTTTACACCGTGACTCCTGTTTTAAACCGTGACTCCTGTTTTACACCGTGACTCGTGTTTTAAACCGTGACTCCTGTTTTACACGTGACTCGTGTTTTAAACCATGACTCCTGTTTTGTTTTACACCATGATTCGTGTTTTAAACCGTGACTCCTGTTTTAAATGTGACTCCTGTTTTAAACCGTGACTCGTGTTTTAAACCGTGACTCCTGTTTTAAACCGTGACTCGTGTTTTAAACCGTGACTCCTGTTTTAAACCGTGACTCCTGTTTTAAATGTGACTCCTGTTTTAAACCGTGACTCCTGTTTTAAACCGTGACTCCTGTTTTAAATGTGACTCCTGTTTTAAACCGTGACTCCTGTTTTAAACCGTGACTCGTGTTTTACACCGTGACTTCTATTTTAAACTGTGACTCGTGTTTTAAACCGTGACTCGTGTTTTAAACTGTGACTCGTGTTTTAAACCGTGACTCGTGTTTTAAACCGTTACTCATGTTTTAAACCGTGACTCCTGTTTTAAACCGTGACTCGTGTTTTACACCGTGACTCCTGTTTTAAACCGTGACTCGTGTTTTAAACCGTGACTCCTGTTTTAAACCGTGACTCGTGTTTTAAACTGTGACTCGTGTTTTACACTGTGACTCGTGTTTTAAACCGTGACTCCTGTTTTACACTGTGACTCGTGTTTTAAACCGTGACTCCTGGTTTAACCGTGACTCGTGTTTTAAACCGTGACTCGTGTTTTAAACCGTGACTCCTTTTTTAACCGTGACTCGTGTTTTAAACCGTGACTCCTGTTTTAAACCATGACTCGTGTTTTAAACCGTGACTCGTGTTTTAAACCGTGACTCGTGTTTTACACCATGACTCGTGTTTTAAACCGTGACTCGTGTTTTAAACCGTGACTCCTGTTTTAAACCGTGACTCCTGTTTTAAATCGTGACTCCTGTTTTAAACCATGACTCATCTTTTTGGACCTCTCTGGACGTGAACGTTAGTCCTCCTCGTGGTGATGTAACTGTGTCAGTTATTGTAGTGACAGGATCGATTTCACGGACAGCTCCGCAGGAAGTGACATTGATCGGGAAAGGTGAGACGGCGAGCTTCAGAGGCGTCACATGACACTCCTGACGGGCTTGAATGTGTCGAACACAAATAAAAACATCAGCAAACCAAGTCCATTGTTGGTGTTGGAGGAGCTTCAGACGTGATGACGGACACCTGTGATCACACCTGAATATGAGTCACATGACACAGCATGATCCACAGCGAGCTAAAGACTTAATAAAGTTTGAATTAAAGAGTAATCTGATTACAAACTACAGACAATCTGTAGTATCTGACGTGTCTGTAGTTTCTCATCCAGTCGTTGTCGCTCTGACCTCTGACCTCTGGTGGGTCAGACTGTGGTACCACGTCCATGAGTCAGCTGATCAGCTGGTCCACTCTGATGTCACACACACGAGTGAGTCGCCCGGTGCTTTAACCAGGTTAAAGACTCTGTGTCCCAGCAGGCCGTGCTTCTCTGTCGTCTGTCAGCTGTCGTCACATTCTGCAGCCTCTCCTCTGCATGTCGCACATAACTCTGATCCAGACCGACCGCCCTGCACCACCCTGCACAGCACCACCCTCACAGAGCTGCACCACCCTGCACAGCATCACCCTGCACAGCATCACCCTGCACAGCACCACCCTGCACAGCATCACCCTGCACAGCCCCACCCTGCACAGCATCACCCTGCACAGCACCACCCTGCACAGCATCACCCTGCACAGCACCACCCTCACAGAGCTCAGAGGTCAGAGGTCAGATGATGGAGCTAACAGTGCGCAAGCAGTTCAAATGGCCGTACTTAAATTGAGACTACACCACCAGCACTACACCAGCAAGTACACAGAGTACACACAGAGTACACACAGAGTACACAGAGTACACACAGAGTACACACAGTACACACAGAGTACACACAGCGCACACACAGAGTACTACATGGAGGAGTACTAACAGAGGGATCTGAACTGAGACATCCTGATATGAACTGTTAAATGTCGTCCATCAATAACTGAGTATATATGAGTAATATCTGAGCGTCTCACTGTAAACATGTTCAGACATGTTGAGACGCTCTCGCCATCTTTTTGTCTCTTTCTAAACATGAAAAATAACGATGTCACTTCCTGTTGCTGAACACACTGCACACGTACAGAGCTGTATACTAACACACAGTTTAAATGAGCCTCTCCTGTCGAGCCGTGTTCTGAGCATGTTCTGTGAAATTCTGCTTCCTGTTGGTGACGATGACTTTCCTCGTAAACAAAGAAAGGCTGAATTCAGAGCTCATTTGACTATCTGTGCTCCATTAAACCACATGCAAACTGTCACATCCTCATCTGCTTCCTGCAGTCTCAGTCCAGTCTGAATCCAGTCTCAGTCCAGTCTTAGTCCAGTCTCAGTCTCAGTCCAGTCTCAGTCCAGTCTGATCTGGCTTCATGTCTGTGGGTCAGGATGGGTTGCAGCGCCGGCCGGCCGGTCGGCTGGATGACTGCAGGACGAGCATAAGTGGTTCACAGCTGGTGCCTGAGGGGGGTGGAGAGGAGCTGGTCAGCGGAGGGTCTGTGGTGATAGTGTGGGTGGAGGTGGAGGTGGTGGAGGGGGTTTTTGCAGCCATGACGACGGATGGAGGAGGAAGTAAACAGATGTCCACAAGCTGGCAGGCAGCCCCGGAGAGACAGGTGGATGTCCAGGAACCCAGCAGAGGGTCTGTGGAGCTGATCCAGTTTCACCAGAATCACTGAATAAAGTTCTGAAGCTGTGGTCCTGTACAGTGCACAGTGAGGCAG
The DNA here is from genome assembly GCA_033000465.1 of Sciaenops ocellatus. NCBI lineage: Eukaryota > Metazoa > Chordata > Actinopteri > Sciaenidae > Sciaenops > Sciaenops ocellatus. The sequence goes on along the minus strand of CP136870.1, from coordinate 27,139,012 downwards.
CCCTCACAGTCACTCACAGACTGGATCAAACAGAAGAGAGAAAGCGTTTGATTGGATGATTTCATGGAGACTTTACAAATAAAATAAATCTTCATGATCTTTTTCTCCGTCTCTTCTAATTTGTCGTAGTTGACTCGATGACAGTGATGATGATGCAGAGAGAAAGCCTTCATCTCAGCGGTCTGAATCCATCCATCACGTCCTCCTCCTGACCCACTTCAGCGTTCTGCAGAGTCACCGCCTGGACGATGGTGTCGAACGTGGAAAACCGTCAGTTTGAATCCCGTCTGTGCTAAATCAGAGAGCGGGAAGTGAAGGAGACGGGCTGTCGCCTCGCCAAACCAGAACTGTCAACATGACCTTGAGCAAGGCACTTCAGACCCAGCTGCTCCGACATACACCCGCATGGGGGACAACAGGTCCAGTTCAGGGTGACTCTGAGAAAACACGCGTCTGTTACTCAGCGTCATAAATTTAGGATGAATTTTCATTATTCATACGCACATATGATCAGAGATTAGAGAAGTACAACAGTATTTGTCACGAGGTTTATCTAGCTAATGCTCATAAATGAAGTCGGCCCGTCGTGCAGACGTCAGGTTTGTTCACACACACACACACACACACACACATACACACACACACACACACACACTCTTGTGCAGGTTTGAATCGTTCAAAAAACAAACAGACGCTCAGACAAAGACATTAAATATGAGAGCAAACAAAAGTTCAGACAAACCACAACGCCGCATCACGACAGCTCGTCTGATCAATGTTTCATGCGTCTGACATGTTCTGTGAATGTTCCAGGAACGTTCTCTGTAGGAAGGACTTAAAGTAAAAGTACTGACTCTGCAGAATAATGTGAATTATATTAATGGATTCATCACTTCCTGTTTTATTTATGTCTGAATATTCACAGGAATTAATGGATGGATGAGTGATGTGGTTGTCACGGTAAAGAGGCAGACGAGCAGGTCACAACTAGTGACAGCATCATTACACAAAGCCTCCTTGGTTACCATGGAAACGCATTGAGAGCTGGAAGAAACCTGGAGAGGCTGATTTGAGTCAGCTGCAGCTCGAGGAGGAGTGGAGGAGGGTGACGTCATGTGATGAAGAGTTTGTAAAGAATCAGCGATAATGACACCTTCATCATCATCACCGTCATCATTATCATCATCATCATCAGCTGGACGTTCAAACTTGGCGGTCGGACCTGAGCGGGTCAGAACCGTGGAGGATCCTGAGAAGTAGAACATGACCTGTATTTCTTTCCTGATCTTTCAGATCACCACGTGGGGAGTCTCCACAGCGCCGTCTCAAGGAGCTTTGTCTGCTCGGCAGATTTTCTAATGAGGGGCTTTTGGAGGAGGATGACAGAGCTGTGCTGTGAGGAGGAGGAGGAGGAGGAGGAGAGGAGGAGAGGGAGGAGGAAGTATTTAAAGGAAATGAGCATCGCTCTGTCCTCGGATACGCCTAATACCAGACTCCCCCGGCTCAGATGCCCCGCTGGCAGCTTGGCAGCAGCACGAGGAGGGCGGCATTAGTCTGAAACTCTCATTATGTCAGATACTCTGAAAACCTCTAATCGAGCCTCCAAACGAGAGGGGGGCAATTAAAGTGAACCGGGCAAGAAGGCAACAAGAGGTGTAATTCAGAGAAGTCACATCAGATCTGTTTGTTCTGTTTGTTCATCTGGAGAACAAGAACCTCAAGATTTACTTCAAGTTTACCATCCTGTAAAATGTTTCCACGTCTCCACGGCTTCAAGAAACACTGATGTTAGGAAGACAATGATCACCTGTGGATCACCTGTAGATCTCATACAGGTGACCTGACACAGCTGGTCAATAAATCAATCAACCAAACGTGAAGAAGAAGGTCGAGTTTTATCTCTGCTAATGAATCCTCATTTCTACTGAAAACAACAAAAACATGGACACATTGAGACGGACACAAAACATCGTGAACACAGAAATATGACAAAAACAGAAGCATGCATGGAAATATATATAATATAATAATATAAAATATGTAAATATATACTGTTTACATGTATAGACACACATACACACATATACATAACTGTAAAATATAGTATTGTACTTTTACAGTGAATTACTGTCTAATAGCTGCAGTAAATTCACAGTAATATATCGTAATTATTACAGTTTTTTTCTGTTAAAGTACAGACACAATATTAATGTATACAAATACAGTATTTTAATGTAAAATTATAATGTGTGTTTCCATGTTAACATCACTGTAAAACTACATTGTACTGTTAAATCAAAGTACGGTGCTGTACTCTAATCACATCAACATTTTTATTGTATTATTACAGCAACATTCAAACGCTGTAATTTTACATAGAAACTGTGTTTTTATGTTTTTTTATGGCCTCTTCGATTCACGTCAGCTGTCTGTAATCTTCCACATAATAACCCATCATGCACTGCAAACACACGTGTTTCATGTTTTAAGTGAATCTGAGAAGTTCTGGAGTCACTTCCTGTTATTTAACATGGAAACACTGACGAGGATTAAACCGCTGTAGTTACACTCAGTCTAAATTTAAACTGGTCTTTGAATTTTGTGGATTTATTCAGTTTTATTTTGTCGTTGTGTGTCTGTTGGTGAGAGATATTAAAAATCAACAGAGCGTGAATCAAAGGTTTATTTCCCAGAGGAGGTAAAAATATCAGCTCGGCCTACACGCCGACTGGATTAAGAGGAAAGAGCGAAGAGCTAACGGACGGTTTCATTCTCATCGTGTCACGACGATTCTCCTCCTCAGACTCTGAGCCTTATGTCTCTGTGGACAAACATCATCCACTCATACTCATGACACAAATAAGAATGTGTTAGTGCTAATAATGAAGCAACACAGCAACACAGCAACAAAGCACGGCCTCCCACCAGTCCATCCACATTCATGGATGTGGAGTTTATTTATAATAATGGGATTAACCATGAGAGTCCTTCTGTGCATCATCCTCCAAAACAAAACTACCACAATAAAAGCACAGAAATGCTTCACAAGTGAGTGATGCCAAAATAAAAGTTCAACCATTTGAGGACATCATTTCACATCAGTCCCAGTCTAACAGAGAACAACCTCTGAACCCAGAACAGAACCTCTGAACCAGCAGTGTCCAGTCAGTGAATACAGCAACAGAACCTCTGAACCAGCAGTGTCCAGTCAGTGAATACAGTAACAGAACCTCTGAACCAGCAGTGTCCAGTCAGTGAATACAGTAACAGAACCTCTGAACCAGCAGTGTCCAGTCTAACAGTGAATACAGTAACAGAACCTCTGAACCAGCAGTGTCCAGTCTAACAGTGAATACAGCAACAGAACCTCTGAACCAGCAGTGTCCAGTCTAACAGTGAATACAGTAACAGAACCTCTGAACCAGCAGTGTCCAGTCTAACAGTGAATACAGCAACAGAACCTCTGAACCAGCAGTGTCCAGTCTAACAGTGAATACAGCAACAGAACCTCTGAACCAGCAGTGTCCAGTCTAACAGTGAATACAGCAACAGAACCTCTGAACCAGCAGTGTCCAGTCTAACAGTGAATACAGTAACAGAACCTCTGAACCAGCAGTGTCCAGTCTAACAGGTTGACTTCATGACGACTTTAAGTTTGTCTTTATATAGACTTGATACATGATCAAGTGATGTCAGGCCTGCTCTCAGTTTAATCAACACATTGATTGAAATATGAAATGTAATAATGTGGTAATGTCTTATGTCTTAACTAATCTGGTCTTTTAAAGTGTCAGTGTGTGTGTGTGTGTGTGTGTGTGTGTGTGTGTGTTTGTGTATAATGAGACGAGTCTGCCATCTGCTGGACCTCCAACACATTACAACATTTAGTCACACTGACACTAAAGGGCAGTTCACATGTTTACAATAACGTCTGAGATAATCTTTACATGAGCACCAACACATAATCTGTTATGATCTGTTATAATGTGTTATGATCTGTTATGATCTGTTATGATCTGTTATAATGTGTTATGATCTGTTATGATCTGTTATGATCTGTTATAATGTGTTATGATCTGTTATAATGTATTATGATCTGTTATAATGTGTTATGATCTGTTATGATCTGTTATAATCTGTTATAATGTGTTATAATGTGTTATGATCTGTTATAATGTGTTATGATCTGTTATGATCTGTTATGATCTGTTATAATGTGTTATGATCTGTTATGATCTGTTATAATGTGTTATGATCTGTTATGATCTGTTATAATGTGTTATAATGTGTTATAATGTGTTATGATCTGTTATGATCTGTTATAATGTGTTATAATGTGTTATAATGTGTTATGATCTGTTATGATCTGTTATAATCTGTTATAATGTGTTATAATCTGTTATAATGTGTTATGATCTGTTATGATCTGTTATAATCTGTTATAATGTGTTATAATGTGTTATAATGTGTTATGATCTGTTATGATCTGTTATAATCTGTTATAATCTGTTATAATCTGTTATAATGTGTTATGATCTGTTATGATCTGTTATAATGTGTTATGATCTGTTATGATCTGTTATAATCTGTTATAATGTGTTATAATGTTATAATGTGTTATGATCTGTTATAATCTGTTATAATCTGTTATAATGTGTTATAATCTGTTATAATGTGTTATGATCTGTTATGATCTGTTATAATCTGTTATAATGTGTTATAATGTTATAATGTGTTATGATCTGTTATAATCTGTTATAATCTGTTATAATGTGTTATGATCTGTTATAATGTGTTATGATCTGTTATAATGTGTTATGATCTGTTATGATCTGTTTGTTTGATCATTTTTGGCTCCATCACAAGAGAGAGAAAACATTTATTTATTCACATATTCATGATCAATTATGTGATTAATTATTGATTACTGGTTAATGATGATTGGTTATGGCTCTTTAAGGTGTGTTTATCATTTTTCTCTGAAAACATGAAAACATGCTGCTGACTCTGAAGACAGGAAACAAGCCTGGCTTGATAAATTGCATTTCAAAATAAAAGCACAAAATTTTAGCACTAGCTATAACATTATTATTATTGTTATTGTTACATTGTTATTTAATAACAATCATATGAAATCATACACGTTGGTTAAATATAATCGATCAGTTTGTGATTTGATCTGAAGAATTATTGATTTATTAAATGTTTATTGCATTATTGGTTTCATTTTTATGAGTGTTATTTTTTGCACAGGAAGTTAAAATCACACAAACTGCATCAATTTAAACATTTTTATTATTATTCTGTCAGTGTGATGTCAGTATAAATGTAATTAATAAATAATAACATAATAATAAACTGATGACGCATTAAATATGGGTTTTTAAATATTTTATCAGATATCATGACAGAAGAAGCACGTGGACCAACAAAAGAAAAAAGCTTTTATTTTGAAAGGTCGGTGAAACCGGAAGTCTCCGGTAAACTGTTCCATCTGGACGCGCGCGGCGGAGCCTCGGTATGGTGGAGGAGACGCGCGCGGACCAGCAGTGACCGAGCAGCAGCCAACATGTCGGTGAACGAGGTGTACGTGTTCCGGCCCTTCAAGCTCATCGCGCTGCTGTGCGTCTTCCTCGCGCTCTGTTTGGACCTGGTGGCTCTGCTCAGTCCGGCCTGGGTCACTGCCGAACATTTCTCCCTATCTCTGTGGGAGTCCTGCTCACAGTCCGAGGCTCGGCATCCGACGGAGGAGGCTCCGTGGAGCTGCTTCTCCACCCTCACATCTGGTACGAATCAGTCTGGTTTGTTTTGGCACGGCTCGGTTTGTTTGTTTCGAACTTTGGGTTCCGATGGAGTTCGGGTGCTGTTGTGTTGTTCTGTGAATCAGACGGTGAAATGAGTGCTGTGTTGTTTCAGTGATTAAAGAGTGTGAACGGTTTTGTTTGTTCAGGGGAAACTTTTTGGCACCGTGCGTAAAGAATGCGTAAAGAGCGCGTGAAGAGTCTGTAATTACGTCCTGAAGGCAGCGCGCGCTCAGCGGCTGATTCAGAGTCAGTTTTCACGTTTAACAAAACAAAGAGGGAATATTTGTGGTACCTCTGAACCTGAACGCCTCATCTGCTGAGGCGTTCAGGTTCATTTCCTCTGTTCATTCCACAGCAGTGACGCAGTGTCACCATCAGCCAGCAGCTCTGATGTTTTGTGTCACTGTGAATTACCGTGAGTCACCGAGTTATGTTTGAACGTTTCTACGTGGATCTGACGAGTTTTTATGAAATCAGAAGAAAAACTGAAACAACAACACGACCAGCAACACAATCAACAACATGACCGACAACACAATCAACAACACAACCAGCAACACGAACAACAACTCAACCAGCAACACGATCAACAACACGACCAGCAACACGTCCAACAACATGAACAACAACTGAACCAGCAACACGAACAACAACACGAACAACACGATCAACAACACGACCGACAACACAAACAACAAGGCAACCAGCAACGCAACCAACAACACGAACAACAACTCAACCAACAGCACGAACAACAATACGACCAGCAACACGTCCAACAACATGAACAACTGAACCAGCAACACGAACAACAACACGAACAACAACTGAACCAGCAACACGAACAACAACACGACCAGCAACACGTCCAACAACACGAACAACAACTGAACCAACAACACGAACAACAACACGACCAGCAACACGTCCAACAACACGAACAACTGAACCAGCTACACGAACAACAACACGAACAACAACACGATCAACAACACGACCGACAACACAAACAACAACGCAACCAGCAACGCAACCAACAGCACGAACAACAACTCAACCAACAACACGAACAACAATACGACCAACAACACGAACAACAACTCAACCAACAACACGAACAACAACTCAACCAACAACATGAACAACAACACGAACAACAACTCAACCAACAACATGAACAACAACTCAACCAGCAACACGAACACAACACAAACAACAACTCAACCAGCAACACGAACAACAACACGACCAGCAACACGAACAACAACACGACCGACAACACAAACAACAACGCAACCAGCAACGCAACCAACAACACGAACAACAACTCAACCAACAACACGAACAACAATACGACCAACAACACGAACAACAACTCAACCAACAACACGAACAACAACACGAACAGCAACTCAACCAACAACACGACCAACAACATGAACAACAACATGACCGATAACACGAACAACAACGCAACCAGCAACGCAACCAACGACGTGAAGAACAACGACACATACAACAACTCAACCAACAACACGAACAACAACGCAACCAGCAATGCAACCAACAACGTAAACAACAATACGATCAACAACACAGCATCACTGCAGCTTTAATTTTTTGTCTTCCACTGAAGACGACGACAGTTTACAAAGATCAGAGTGACGTGAAAGATGAATCTGAGTGTGATCCATCAGATAAAGACAGAGAGGACAAACTAGCATGAGGAGGAGACACTTCCCCTCGTCCAGCTCTCAGCGGGCCTGATGGACCCGTCCCATCCCCCGTCCTCCACAAAGCGCTCTGCATTCATCTGAAGGTTCTGGCTGATTAAAGGTCATTGAAGTCACGTGTTGGTTGGATTTGTACTCCTGTCCTCGTCGTCGTGGTGACGTTTGGAGCTCTGGGTCGCCTCAGGAATGTGTCGGGGTGAATGTGAGGGGCAGCAGAGCTCAGTAGAGAGGTTTATTCATCATGTTTAATATTCTGCTTTTTGTCAAATGCAAAATTCAAACCACAAAATGGAGCCAAGATGTTTGAAGCAGATCCACTTCAGATGTGTCTTTGGGGAAAAGTTCAGTTAGTTCGTAGTTTTGTTAGTTTGAGTTTTAATCACAGCTTAACTGAACCAGAGGAAACCTTTAAAAAGTCTTTGTTCTCCAGGAAGTGACAGTTTGTCCTTTTCCAGAAACACGCTGTGGAAACATCACGGACACGTCGACGTACGCAGAGCAACAGCAACTCAGTCAACAGATGAACATCTTAACATTCATGTAAACATCTAAAGAAACATGATCAGAAAACACTGTGACCACAGAGGGACTGATCAGGTTCTTCTGCTCCTGATGGGTCCGGTCTCTGATGGTCTGTGGTGGTCTCTGATGGTCTCTGATGGTCTGTGGTGGTCTGTGGTGGTCTCTGATGGTCTCTGGTGGTCTCTGATGGTCTGTGGTGGTCTGTGGTGGTCTCTGATAGTCTCTGATGGTCTTTGATGATCTGTGGTGGTCTCTGATTGTCTCTGATAGTCTGTGGTGGTCTCTGATAGTCTCTGATGGTCTTTGATGGTCTGTGGTGGTCTGTGGTGGTCTCTGATAGTCTCTGATGGTCTTTGATGGTCTGTGGTGGTCTGTGGTGGTCTCTGATGGTCTTTGATGGTCTGTGGTGGTCTGTGGTGGTCTCTGATGGTCTGTGGTGGTCTGTGGTGGTTTCTGATGGTCTCTGGTGGTCTCTGATGGTCTGTGGTGGTCTGTGGTGGTCTCTGATAGTCTCTGATGGTCTTTGATGATTTGTGGTGGTCTCTGATTGTCTCTGATAGTCTGTGGTGGTCTCTGATAGTCTCTGATGGTCTGTGGTGGTCTCTGATAGTCTCTGGTGGTCTCTGATGGTCTGTGGTGGTCTCTGATGGTCTCTGGAGTCTGTGTGTTTATCTCTTGTTCTGTGTTCAGCGTTGTTTGGATGTTCTCCTCTAACCTTCCCCCGTCTCGTCCTGCAGACTGGCAGATTGCCACCCTGGTTCTGTTGGTGTCCGGTGCCGTGGTGACCCTGGTGGCCTTCTTGGTTGCCCTGATATCGCTGTGCCGGGGGACGCAGAGACGACATTACCGCACCGTGGCCGTGTTCCTCTTCACTGCAGGTACAAAAACATTTCCACGTTTCTGTTTGAACGTTGTTTAAGTGTTCTTTAAATGTTCCAGCACGTCGTGCTCATTTACAAACAGAACATATAGATTGACCACAAACAGTTTCCACACGGACAGGCTGCTTTGTTCCAGAAGGAGAGCAGCAGCTGAAAGAGGCTTCTGGTTCTGAGCTCATTCTTTCTGCGGTGTGGAACCGCCGGCTCGCGAGCCAAGAAAGAGCAGCCGCAGAATTTTCAGCCTAACCGACAGAGTGAAGTCACAGAGAGGAAAAACACCACAGACTCCTCAGCCGGCTTCACCAGCTTCATATTTCTGCTGTGAGAAACAAATCAAAGTGTGACACTGATGAGGGAGGATCATCTCAAACATGTCATTAAAACCAAATGTTTGTTCCTCGCACTCTTCAGGCGTCACAGCCGGAGATCATTGTACTATTTTAACAATACGAAGTGCTCTCAGTGATGTCTCCGTGACGTCTCCGTGACCAGAGCTAATTTTAAGGTTTTCTAAGAACAGACTTGCTGTTGGGCATCGTAGAGAACTTTCCTGAAGGTTCACAGCCAGTCTGAAGATTAAACTGACGAGGAGATTGAGTGTAGCCTAGCTAAGCATGATGACTGCTAAGCTAGCCTTGCTCCAGAATAAAACAAACACAGTCACTGCTCACAGGTTCTTTGTACATTAAACAAACTAATGTATCGTGTTTCTTGGTGAGTTTGTACAGAGCTAGGCTAGCTGTTTCCCCTTGTTTCCAGTTTTTGTGCTAAGCTAAGCTAACTGGCTGCTAGCTATAAAGCAATATCACAAGAGGGAGTGCTGTTATACTGAATATCAGCACGGCCCTCGGTCATTAGCATTATCAGACTGGACATATGACCTTCTTTATGTCGTGTTTCTAGATGTGTTTTCACGTAAGGAATTGCTGATTGCTAACTGCTAATATGTTTATTTTGGAACATTCTGTCTACGCTACAGAAACACTAGGTAACTGTTCAGTATGATAAGGTTGTCTAGCCTCTGTGTTAGCCTCTGTGTTAGCTTCTGTGTTAGCCTCTGTGTTAGCCTCTGTGTTAGCCTCTGTGTTAGCCTCTGTGTTAGCGTCTGACTGTTTTTCTGTCCCGTGTGTGCTGACTTAAAGAGCTGTGTGAGAAGAGAGTCTGCTCACAGACGCTCGGCCCTGCAGAGCAGCAGCAGACGGTCAGACCGGACCGGGCCAGCTCCATGGTGGTGTTTATTTTCTGTCCGGAAACATGACCTCAGCTCGCTCTGCGCTCCATCAACAGCACCACATTCTTGGGCTGCCAACATTCCTCCTTCACGCCCACAGCTCCCTCCTGTAGGAAGGAAAGGTGGAGTCCTCCTTTCCTTTCCTCAAGAGTCACCGAGCATGCTTAGAAAGGAAGTGATGTCACTGGTTCCACAACGTGTTTGATGGCATTCATTCACGTACTGTCCAATCACAACAAGGCCAACACGTTTACACCGGCAGCTCGCCGTCCTCAGAGACGTCTAGAGGAAAATGATTGACAGGGAGCCGAGACGAAGAGACGAAACCTTCAGAGACGAACAGGACCAAAGAAAAGACGAGATTACAGTCAGCTAACATCCAAAAAACATTTAACAAACGTCCAACAAACGTCCAAAAAACATTTAACAAACGTCCAACAAACTAACAAACATTTAACAAACATTTAACAAACGTCCAACAAACTAACAAACATTTAACAAACATTTAACAAACGTCCAAAAAACATTTAACAAACGTCAACAAACATTTAACAAACGTCCAACAGACGTTTAACAAACGTCCAACAAACATCCAACAAACATTTAACAAACGTCCAACAAACGTCCAAAAAACATTTAACAAACGTCAACAAACATTTAACAAACGTCCAAAAAACATTTAACAAACGTCAACAAACATTTAACAAACGTCCAACAGACGTTTAACAAACGTCCAACAAACGTCCAACAAACATTTAACAAACGTCCAACAAACATTTAACAAACGTCAACAAACATTTAACAAACATCCAAAAAACATTTAACAAACGTCAACAAACATTTAACAAACGTCCAAAAAACATTTAACAAACGTCAACAAACATTTAACAAACGTTCAACAAACATTTAACAAATGTCCAACAAACATTTAACAAACGTCCAACAAACGTCCAACAAACATTTAACAAACGTCCAACAAACATTTAACAAACGTCAACAAACATTTAACAAACATCCAAAAAACATTTAACAAACGTCAACAAACATTTAACAAACGTCCAAAAAACATTTAACAAACGTCAACAAACATTTAACAAACGTTCAACAAACATTTAACAAATGTCCAACAAACATTTAACAAACGTCCAACAAACGTCCAACAAACATTTAACAAACGTCCAACAAACTAACACATTTAACAAACATTTAACAAACATTTAACAAACGTCCAAAAAACATTTAACAAACGTCCAACAACCGTCCAACAAACATTTAACAAACGTCCAACAAACTAACAAACATTTAACAAACATTTAACAAACGTCCAAAAAACATTTAACAAACGTCAACAAACATTTAACAAACGTCCAAAAAACATTTAACAAACGTCAACAAACATTTAACAAACGTCCAACAAACATTTAACAAACGTCCAACAAACATTTAACAAACGTCAACAAACATTTAACAAACGTCCAACAAACATTTAACAAACGTCCAACAAACGTCCAACAAACATTTAACAAACGTCCAACAAACTAACACATTTAACAAACATTTAACAAACATTTAACAAACGTCCAAAAAACATTTAACAAACGTCCAACAAACGTCCAACAAACATTTAACAAACGTCCAACAAACTAACAAACATTTAACAAACATTTAACAAACATCCAAAAAACATTTAACAAACGTCAACAAACATTTAACAAACGTCCAACAAACTAACAAACATTTAACAAACATTTAACAAACGTCCAAAAAACATTTAACAAATGTCCAACAAACATTTAACAAACGTCCAACAAACATTTAACAAACGTCAACAAACATTGAACAAACGTCCAGCAAACATTTAACAAACGTCAGCAAACGTCCAACAAACATTTAACAAACGTCCAACAAACATTTAACAAACGTCCAACAAACGTCCAACAAGCATTTAACAAACGTCCAAAAAACATTTAACAAACGTCCAACAAACTAACAAACATTTAACAAACATTTAACAAACGTCCAAAAAACATTTAACAAACGTCAACAAACGTTTAACAAACGTCCAACAAATATTTAACAAACGTCCAACAAACGTCCAACAAACATTTAACAAACGTCCAACAAACGTCCAACAAACATTTAACAAACATTTAACAAACGTCCAACAAACATTTAACAAACATTTAACAAACATTTAACAAACGTCCAGCAAACATTTAACAAACATTTAACAAACGTCCAACAAACATTTAACAAACATTTAACAAACATTTAACAAACGTCCAACAAACATTTAACAAACATTTAACAAACATGGAGTTAGAGTGAAAAACAACTTTGTGTTTGACTGAAAATGTGTTTTTATAACAACACAAGAAAAATACTTCAATTTAGTCCTGTGGTTCGAGTAGGTGTAGTAATAGTTGTAGTAATAGTCATGTTTGGTTCTTCTGGTTCTGTTTGTCTCATGTTTGGTTCTTCTGGTTCTGTTTGTCTCATGTTTGGTTCTTCTGGTTCTGTTTGTCTCATGTTTGGTTCTTCTGGTTCTGTTTGTGTCATGTTTGGTTCTCCTGGTTCTGTTTGTCTCTCATGTTTGGTTCTTCTGGTTCTGTTTGTCTCATGTTTGGTTCTTCTGGTTCTGTTTGTCTCATGTTTGGTTCTCCTGGTTCTGTTGGTGTCATGTTTGGTTCTTCTGGTTCTGTTTGTCTCATGTTTGGTTCTCCTGGTTCTGTTGGTGTCTCATGTTTGGTTCTCCTGGTTCTGTTTGTCTCATGTTTGGTTCTCCTGGTTCTGTGTGTCTCATGTTTGGTTCTCCTGGTTCTGTTTGTCTCATGTTTGGTTCTTCTGGTTCTGTTTGTCTCTCATGTTTGGTTCTTCTGGTTCTGTTTGTCTCATGTTTGGTTCTCCTGATTCTGTTTGTGTCATGTTTGGTTCTTCTGGTTCTGTTTGTCTCATGTTTGGTTCTCCTGGTTCTGTTTGTCTCATGTTTGGTTCTCCTGGTTCTGTTTGTCTCATGTTTGGTTCTCCTGGTTCTGTTTGTCTCATGTTTGGTTCTTCTGGTTCTGTTTGTCTCATGTTTGGTTCTCCTGATTCTGTTTGTGTCATGTTTGGTTCTTCTGGTTCTGTTTGTCTCATGTTTGGTTCTCCTGGTTCTGTTTGTCTCATGTTTGGTTCTTCTGGTTCTGTTTGTCTCATGTTTGGTTCTCCTGGTTCTGTTTGTCTCATGTTTGGTTCTTCTGGTTCTGTTTGTCTCATGTTTGGTTCTCCTGGTTCTGTTTGTCTCATGTTTGGTTCTTCTGGTTCCAGTGGTTCTGCAGGCTTGCGCTCTGGTTCTGTACCCGATCAAGTTTATCGACGGGACGGTTCTTCAGACCTACCATGAGTTCAACTGGGGCTACGGTCTGGGCTGGGGCGCCACCATCTTCATGCTGGGCGGAGGGATTCTGTTCTGCCTGCGGACGGACGTCTACGAGGAGGCCATGTACTGAGTCCATCCTGAACACGACCCGCCTCAGAACCCCCCTCAGAACCCCCCCACACACTCTCTGCTTCTCTCTGCTCTCTGTTATTTTTAGGCCGGCTGTGAAGGCTGAATTTAGGCCATGGCTGCATGAGTCGGACCCCGCCACCCTCCCTCCTCCTCTTCTGCAGCAGTGTGTGTGGGTGGTGTTGGTGGGTGGTGTTGGTGGTGGTGTGGAGGGGTTAACCCAAAGCACAGAGAGTGTTCTGGATCACTGATGCTGGACTGTTCCACCGCTCGCTGACCTGGATCTCTTTTGTCCGACGAGCGGCGCCGGCCGAACGTTTAAAGACTTTTTTTTATCTTTTCAAGCTTGTTATTGTTTTTGTATTTATGACATCACTTCCTCTTTATTGATATCAAAACAGACGAACGCCGTCGCCCCTCCGGGTGACGTTCTGATGGGTGAAGTTTGAATCGAGTGTTTGAAGCTGTAAATGTGTACAAAGAATTTCTACAGGAAAGAAAAAAAACTTCAAAATAAAAGATAAAATATAAAAAGTGTTTTGGTGAATTCATTTTGTGCTCCGTCACTCGTGGTTCAGGTCGAGGGTGGAGTTTCATCAGGGAGCCCCAACGAGACAAAAACAGTTTCATTATCCAGCGCACACATTCCTCAGAGGGCCCCCGCCTCCACCCGTCCCCTCCGCCCTCCATCAGGTTATTTAAAGAGTTTAAAGAGACACGAGCACGCCGGCAGCAGGTGAAGAAACTTTATTACAAAACATGAAACAACTTCCTGTGAGGAGACGATGATCTTTACAGCATCAACAAACAAGCTCAACACAGACGGACACATTGAAACATTTATTATATAAATATTATATGAAAACACGTTTGCAGGTCGTCAGACACTTCTCACCTCCCTGAACAAACGTTCTATAAACGTTTAAAGAACGTTTGCCTCAGATTTACTGAATAAAAAACTGTTTGACGTCTTTGTTTAAATTTAGTTCTGAGCAGATTTTTGATTTATTCTTTGAAAAATGACTCAAAAAATATTTTCTGCTTCCAGTTTGTTTCTCATGTTTGACTCTTTTGGACCCGGCGGTTCTGCAGGCTCGTGCTCTGGTTCTGTCGGACTGAGTGGTTCAGGCGTGTTCACACAGTCACACCTGAATCCAGATTCTGGCACTATGTGACCCGGACCCGGGGCTCATGTTGAGGTTCTTAGAATAGCCGTGACCTGATGGGAATCTTTGAAATGTGACATCACGATTTAAAGGTGACGTGGTCACATGACGCACGGCGTTCAGGTTCTGGAGCTCCACGTGGATCACGTTACGTTCAGGTCCTGCAGAACGTTAGTTAAACTTTAGTGGAAGATGTTTGGACAGCGACACACACACACACACACAGGTTCTGGTGTAAAGGTCAAAGGTCAACATGCTGCAGCTCCTCCACCCGTCCAGCTCATGGGTCGTCATGCATCACCAGCGCTGAATAAGCACCAACAGACAGGCATCATGTTGTATGATGGATCTGACTGTGTTCATAATAAACCTGATCATATCTGTCTGCGCTGTGATTGGCTCTCAGCTGACAGAGTTTACATTCCCACCTTTATCTTCAGTTCACGCTGTGAAAATAAAAAAGTGGAACACAGATTAAAAAATCTTACAATGAAGTGTGTGAAGAAACGAGCTGAAGTGAAAACAGACGAGACGTTTGATATGAAAAATATGAAAACAGATCTGTCATCATCGTAATGAAAGACAGACAGACTCCGTCATGAAGTGCTGATCGTATCCGTGCTGGTCTCTGAGGAGAGTCCGGCCCCTGGGTGCAGTAACCAGCTGGGCCCTGCACCGTTTGACTCTGCAGGGACAGATTCCAGTTACTGAGCCCGGAGGACGGAGACAGAGACGCACTGATGCAGGGGGAAGTGACAGACAGACAGACCTGAAGCTCTGCAGCTCGTCCTCTCTTCCTCAGCGCTCCGTGTCCTCTGCAGACTACTAAGACTAAAAAGTCACACCTGAGCTACACATTAGCCTCTAACCAATCATCTATCACGACCGGCTCCACCTGGATTACACATTAACCTGAAGGAAGGTCACCTGATCATCCATCAGCAGGCTGAGCTGCGTTCAAAAGATCTGACCTGTTCACACTCACACACATCAGAGTGACTCCACAACACACACAGTGTAACACACTGTGTAACACACACTTCATCACTGTGTAACACACACTTCACGTTCACGTTAACATTAATGTTCATCTTCACGTTAACGTGAAGATGAACATGAACATACACATACACGTGAAGTTGAAGATGAACATACACATACACGTGAAGATGAAGGTCGGGTGTGAACAGGCCGTCCTGCTGTGGGAAGCAGTCAGCTGCTTCACTGACCTTGTGGATGTCAATGAATGTTGGAGAAACGTTAGAAGCACGTGGCGTCAGTCGGATCCAGATGGTTCTGTTCCCAACATGAAAGAAATGATCAGCCAGAGTTTGATGAAAACTTTATGAAGAGAAAACAACGTGAGGTCGACTAAGTCCTGAAACATTATAATAACCTTTGAACAACGTTCTGACAACATATTGTGGATTAGTACAGTTAAATATTCTGCAGCTGTTCAGCTCTGTTAAAAACACATTGTTCATATATTTATATTCCTGATATCTACTCTACCCTAAACCTGGTTCTGGTTCTGGTTCTGAGTAATGAGACGTCACATTTGAATGTGAAAATATGAAGAAGACTCGTCTCACGTGTGGACATGATGCTGGAGACGATCTGAACACTAGAGGGCGACAAGAGACTCACACGTGTCAACATCACCTATTGGGAACTACAAATGGACTACAAAAACCATCATGAAGTGTCTCAGTCTGGAGTCAGACCACCCCAACATGAACAAACATGAATACAGTTCCATCAGGTCCAAAAAGAAGTTTGATTTAATCATCATCGAGTTCAGCAGCTCTCTGCAGGTTATTGAGGCTGCTGTGGTGGATTCTGGGAAACATTGTATACAAATGTAGTGACTGAGAAAATGCAAAACAAATGTGATAAAACGAGAAAGACTGTGCTTCAAAATGTTCTCGTTTATATTTGGTGACACATCAAAGCCAAAAGATATTTCAAGAAGTTAATTATCCATAAAGATGAAATGAAATGCACCGTTTCAACATGTATCCAGAATCATGTCTAAAAATCAGTAGATTGTTTTTGTCGTCTGGAGTCTGGACGAGTTTCAGCTGCAGCTCGCCGTCGCTGTGTTGGGTTAATAAACCGCCTTTACAAGATTCTCAGAACTCACAAAATATTCTTTATTTTTATTTTAATAGACAATAAAATGAAACAGCTGATATCCACAAGGTTCTTCATCTCTATTGGACTTATTAGGTGGTGTGTAGTGACATGAAATGATTCAATAGTTTGGAAACAAATCAATATAAAAACGTCCAACAGATCAAATAAACCGTTAGGTAAACTGTGTTTTTATCGTAAACAGCTGATGAAAATGTGTCAGCTCTCACCTGTTACAGATTGAGGTGAATCCACCAGCGTCCCACCAAACAGTAATGAGAAAACACAAAACGTTCAAACTTTGACTGAGCAACAACTTCAACAGAATTTGAACCAGAAGATGAAATTACTTTAATGAAGATGATTTTTTACAAAACATTACAACAGACATGGAGGAAACATGAAAGCTGCATGCGATGCATTAATTTTCTGAATTTCAGTTCCTGTTTATGTTGCTTATAACATCTGTAGTTATTAAGAACAGACTGTCAAGTATCTGGATTAGAGTTGATTTAAAAAAGACGTTTTTAATGATGCATAATGCTCGTAAAACAGTAATGATGTGACCGATTCCACCATCTCAACAAATGGTGGCACATCGTTAACAAAAGTTAAAAGTCATGGTGAATTATCATTTAAACTCTTCAATATAAAATTAGCAAGCATTCGTGGCATCAACCCGTTCTGAACACATCAACCCGTTTAAGGATTTAAGGCCCACTCAGTGGCATTATAAATCCTGCAGGAGATGGAAGACTTCACTGGTTTGAAGTGTGCAATAAGAATCCATTTCATATGTATCATCCCTGTTACAATAATAATTATAATAATGACAATAAAAGGTTTGCTGTGTGAGCTAACTGGCAAGAATCGAGGCAAAAAGTAAACAATTAAAAATTAAAAACTGGCAAGATGTGTGACAGAAAAACATTCAAACACAAGTTATTCTGCAAAGTTCAAAAGTCAATGACACCCACAAGAGTCATACAGAGTTAAAGTGTTTCGGGTAACATCTTAAAAAGGCGAGTGTTGTACAGTATGTTGGATTAATATAATACTTTCTTTTTGTAAGTAACCCGCTGTAACCTTCAGCTGAATGTCTCAGGTGAGGACAGTGTGGCGTCTTTCAGAGCTTCATTGAGTCAGAAAGGTGAAGTGCATCAATAAAACACCTTTAAACGTGTCCACTCGTCCGTTCACGCCTCCGTCGCCACGAGAACTGAATTTCTGGCAAACAGCGTGGTGAGCAGAGAGTCTGGCTTCTTCGTTTGTCTTGATCTCCTCCTACAACGGACAAAATAAGTTTACAGTGAGTACACCGTCTGAATTCATCCAACATGTCGCTGTGCGTTAATTTACTCACACTTTAAGCACCAGGCTGATGCACAGCAGCACAACCAGCATGGCAATGATGGCAATGGCGACATATACGTAGACCAGTACCAGGTCCGGTTCTGGTTCAGGGACAGCTTCTTCTTCTAAAACAAACAAACACACACAAACACATGATTTATTTACAGGTTATGTATCAATGAGCCTTACAAAGACACAACAAACACAGCAGAGGACTGTTTAGATGCTTTATAGATTGAGATTTTAAAAATGCTCATGGAGGTAAAGACCAACTTTCTGAATGGACTTTAAGATCTCAGCCTTGTCAACATGTTTCAGTGTTCAGAAATGAAGGAGACTGTGAATATATTAAGGAATATCACACTCGAGGTCGTGCTGTTACCACTGAATACCAGCACACTGAGATTCATAGATAATTACAGCGTGCTGATATTCAGTATAACAGCGCAGGGAGCTTTAGTTTACTTCAAACTGATAATATGTTTATTTTGGAACATTCTGTCAACGCTACAGCAACACTAGGTAACTGTTCAGTATGATAAGGTTGTCTGAATGTTAGTTATTGGTTGATTAATGGTTGAGTATTGATTACTGACGGTGGCTAATCAGGTTTATTATCAGCTGATTGTGTTCAGTTTATACAGCAGGAAATGTTTGTTACAATCTAAGGTGACGAACAACATCAATGTAACAGTAACTTAACATTAATATTAGAATAGCTGTAGTTTAAAGTCTCAGTGCTGTTATTCTCTATATCAGCACTCCGAATGCCACTCCGTTGTATATAAATGTGTTTTCATTTGAAGCCTTGACGTGTGGTGGAGAACTGAACAACAGAAAATGTGTCACGCTCTAAACGTTAACAGACTGAAGTGCAGGATTAAAAAAGTGACCTCAAACACTTCAAACTGTTTACAGCTGTGCATTTAAAGTCGAACATCACAGAGTGTTTCACACTATTTACTCTGCAGATCACTTTAAAATTATCTTATCTTAACCTCAGACAAATGTTTGGTCAATCATTGTGGGAAACGCTGTCCAGCAGCTGCATAAAGGTACAGGACAGATCTCCATAATCTACTGTTTTGAAAGGAGAAATACGTTTTACAGAATATCAAAGCTGAGAGAGAAATGCACACATTTGATCTTTTTATGGTTTAGAAGAAGTTTTAAATGTATAAGATGTCTGGAGGTCAGTTCTGACTCTCATCAGTACTTAAATTTAAAATGTTCATCATGTTTAGAGTAAACAGCAGGAGGCCTGATGTTGACACCTGTTGGACACCATGTGAAATCTAAAGAAGAGACTCACAAACTTTATTCTGAAAAAACTTCAAATTAGAAAAATAGAGTTTCATTTTTCACCCTGAAGCTGCAGCAAACAATTGTTACATTTCATGAATGTTGACAGAATAAACATCGATGTCGTCCTCCTCGACATTTCATAGAGTGGAGACAGAACCAGGCCGTCTGTTTGAAGGACTGGACCCGGACTGAGCCCGCTTCCTTCCACTCTGAGTTTATATGCTGATCCGATAAAGTAAAGAACCACAACTCCTGAACCTCAAAACTATAATGACATCTGAGTGACTGACAGACAGACAGACAGGCAGGCAGGCAGGCAGGCAGGCAGACGTGATCACACACTAAAGATTTAAAAACTAGATTTTCAGTCGGACCTTTAAGATAAAGCAGGACTGAAGGTCCAGATCATCTGGTCGACTTTGAGTCATGTGACTGAGAGCGTTTATCTTCGACCCTCGACGTCCCATCATGTCCAACAAACGGGATGACAGAGTCAGTTCATCATCTTCTTCATGTTGGTCACCAAAAACCCTCTGAAGCCAGATTCTTCAACCAGATCCAGATCCAGATCCTTCATCCAGATCCAGATCCTTTATCCAGATCCTTCATCCAGATCCAGATCCAAATCCTTTATCCAGATCCTTCATCCAGATCCAGATCCTTCATCCAGATTCAGATCCAGATCCAGATCCTTTATCCAGATCCTTCATCCAGATTCAGATCCAGATCCAGATCCTTTATCCAGATCCTTCATCCAGATTCAGATCCTTCATCCAGATCCAGATCCTTTATCCAGATCCTTCATTCAGATCCAGAGCCAGAGCCAGATCGTTTATTCAGATCCATCATCCAGATCCAGATCCTTTATCCAGATCCTTCATCTAGATCCAGATCTAGAGATGTTCCGATACCATTTTTTCCCTCCTGATACCGATTCCGATACTGTGTGGATACCAGTATGTTATAAAAAAAATATCATACTACGCCTGCATGACTGTGATATGATTATCATTGTGGTAAGGCCTGGCTCAGGTTAAACCCTTCATAAAACATGACTAAATACAGCAAATTCAAACCATTTATTTCTAAATTTATTTTTAAACAGAACAGTATAAAAATCAGTAGTGCAAATGCAATTTGACTAAATAAATCCAGGAATAATTATTTTTAAAAAAAAATTAAAGTGCAGCCACAATATTTTAAAATAAAAAAGGCATTTAAATAGAATAGTTTAAAAACAGTAGTGCAACAGCAACTTATAAATAAAATAAAAAAAAATCTAGGAATATATATATATATATATATATATATATATATATATATATATATATATATATATATGACGCATCTTCAGGTGTTTAATCAAGTTGCTGGTGTTAAAATTAGCAACACTCGTGCCACCCCTCGAGATTTTTTCTTTGCATATGTTGCATGTCGCAGTCTTACTGGTGGGAGCATCATCCAGCGTGAAATACTGCCACACCGCCAACATGATATGCTACTGCTAGTTAGCTGCTAGTTAGCTTAGCTCCAAGCCTTGCGTCAGCCGGCTCCGACACACGTGTGTATCTGTTGTGTCTGTGTCACGTGATCAACTCTTCCTCGTCCCTCTAAAACAGCAGGCTGCAGGTTGCAACACAGCGCAACTGTTTTAAGAGCAGCGAAGAAAAACTGTGCCAGAGTTTAACAGAGCTAAACAGTAAATAGATTACTAATTTAATAAATTACGTGGTATCGGATCAGTGCCTGGACTCCAGTAGTCGCCGATACCGTTGCCAGCATTTTCGGCAGTATCGGAGCAATTTTCGATACTGGTATCGGAATCGGAACAACTCTATCCAGATCCAGATCCTTCATCCAGATTCAGATCCTTCGTCCAGATCCAGATTCAGGTCCTTCATCCAGATCCTTCATCCAGATCCAGATCCGTCCTCCAGAGGACCTGAACAGCTGGAAACATCTGTGAACGTGGAACAAATTAACGTTAACAAAAGTTATTTTTTTCTACAGTATGATATTAAAAATATTTAAAACTTCATTCAAATGAAATATTCAGCTCTGAAAATGATTGAAATAATAAACTCTTATTAAAAATAACAATCACAGACTGTTGATGTGATTCATGTTTTTCAGTATCATAAAATCAGAATTAGAAATATTAAACTTACTCTGACATCAACGTCTTCCAGCTGACAGTCCACAAAGTTAATGAGCCTTGACGTGATGACGAAGTTTTGTTGCTTCAAACAAAAAAAGTTTCTTTACAGCTCAGTTTGTGAAACATTTAAAAAAGACGGCGAGCTGAAGTAATTAGAAATAAAGTTTTTTAAATTTGAACGACGATGAACGAGGAAAATAACTCGTATTATTGGGATGGTATTGATGATTGATTGAAGTTTGTTTGTTGGTGAAATGATGAAATGAACTTCATTCATTAACATGTTTGGACGGTTTGATGCGGTCTGCTCCGTTACCTGGGTAACATGCCGGCTGGCTCCACTCGCTCCAGAAGCTTCTGTCGGCACAGTACTTGGACAGTTTGGACCGAACCCTGAAGCAGCTTCTCTCTTTGTCGTGGACAGACGTCAGAGTGAAGCTCGTCTGTTGGAGGTTCATCTTTACCTGAAAGTTACAAAGTTTCACTCAGATCATTTTGTGAGGACGTCACGACCTCCGCCATCTGCGACGACACCCACCTGTCAACCAAAGCGAGACTGACTCACTTCTGGAGCCAGCCTCAAGTGGATGACAAGAGGAACTGCAGTTTTTAGCTTCACCTCCTGTTTTAAATTGTTGAATTCTCGGAACGTTCTTGGTCATAAAAGGACATTCAGGTGTTTGGTTGCAGATTCTGTTGCAGGTTTAACTTTTAAAGTTTTTTCTGTGGGTGCATTTCGTCACTTTTATCCATTTAAGCTGTCTGAACACAAAAGCTGGTGAAAAGCCGCTTTATTGGATTTCTGGGAAAAAGGTTTAAGTTTGCAGAACCAGATGGACATATTAGGTTATCCCTACCGACTTCATCTTTCCATCGGGGCCCTCTTGATTGTGTTCCACCTCCCATTCGAGACAGTGTCCAGGAACTCTGCCAGCATGGTGGTCCCACTGCAGCTGCAGCTGCCTATCTGCTCCCACATGCAGATGTAACTGTGTTCGCTCAGGCTTCACTGCAGAAACACAAAGACACAGATTACAAGCGTGATGGAAGGCAGAGAAAGAAAGGGAACATGGGCTGAAGACGACCATGCACGTACCGTGGTTCTGGATCTGCAGGGAGAAAAAGGTCGGTTTGAGCGGCCCGTCAGGAGACGATCCGTTCACACAGAAGTTGATATCAGTGAAATCAGGGAGAGGTTTGTCCGTGAAGTCACAGCCGCTTCTCACGCCGCTTGACATGATGTACTTCGGACATTCCTCTGCATGGTCCAGTTCAGAGTGCCTGCAGAGGAGACGGAGACAAACACACTGATGTTTACCATCACACACAAAACTAAATATCCAGAAACAAACTTATTGAGCATCATCAGAAGGTCCCAGCATCCTGCAGACTGAACAAGACTCAGCATGAATCCTTCAGTAGATAAACTGATCAAACTGAGCCAAATGAAACATCTGGATGGAAGTTTTTCAGATTTATCTTCCAACAACTGTGAAAGTCTGAACAAGATGTTCTGTTCTGGACTAACGGACCTCGGCCGTCCTTAACGGGCTCACAACATACCAGAAATATAAACTCTGCAGCGAGTTGGCTGGCGTCTTCGAGCTTCTTCTCCATTTGCACTCCATGTACTTCATGTTATGGTACACGCAGAGGAAATCCTGGACTTCAGTACCCACAACACCTAGCGGTAGAAAGGTCAGCGTCAGTTCAAACATATCTCATTCTGATGTTTTCACTCAGTAAAAAGTTTCAGGACCAACCCGTGCCGACGGGTGTCTGGACCACTTCGGTGTAGTTCTTGCTCTTGATGACGGTGCCGTTGGTGCACGGTCCGTCCAGTAAGGTGTAGACTCTGACTCTGACATCTTTCATCAGATCAAACTGAGCGCTGTACGACCTCCTCGTTGTCCTGATGGCCTGAAGAGCCACAAACACACATGAGATCATCGTGTGTGTGTGTGTGTGTGTGTGTGTGTGTGTGCAGAGCTGCTGTTAGTCACAGATTTAATATCAGATCATCGGATCGTGCCCTGAAGGGTTAATATCCTGCCAACAGGCAGCGCATGGCAGTGAAGCTGCAGAGATTTCTACAGTCGACTGATCATCGTCTGCTGATATCTCCACTGTTCTTTAACGTGACAGCATCAAAGACATAAATCAGTTTATGATCAAACAGTCAAAGCTTTGTTTAAACATCCAATCAGAGGAGAGGAGAGCTGGAGGAGCTCGTTAACAAACAGACAAACAGTGACGAGGTGAATGATAGTTTTATCTGTCAGTCATAACGATGATCTCTGCTCGTTAATATTTAAATTAAATCAAACTTACACTCCAGCTGTCTCTGTACGTGTTGAAGTACTCCAGCTGAAACACACACTTCACACACTCAGACGTCAGATTCCTCACACCGGCCGGGACGCTCCATGAGATCTCCAGAAGTCCGAGGCGACCCGGGTCTGATATGAGCAGGTCCTCAGGAGGGTCCACTGCAGGTGAACCTGACGTTTACACACAGGTGTGTGTTAGTGTGATTATCACAGTCACAGCATGACACATGATGAACATCTGAAGCTTTCTAAAAACATCTTTGCTCTCAGAAAATCTCAGCTCGTCAGTTTGGAGACGTTTACGCACAGCCGCGCGCACAGCCGCGCCCACAGCCGCGCATCATTTCTCCGAGGTTAACACAGATCACAGATCAGTCCACAGGTGAAGAGAACCGACCTGTTAGCGCGTGGCACTGAATGATTATCTCCCTCCAGGTGAGTGCCAGCAGCATCAGGTGAGTGAGGCAGAGTTTTCGTGCCATCAGATGATCCAAAAGTGGAAAAACTAAAAGTAAAAAAAGACGAACGGAGCTGCAGGAAGAGAGAGAGAGAAAGTGTGATCCAAATCAGACGGAACCAGAACCAGAACTAAACCGAGAGCTGTGAGGCTGCGCGCGCTGGCGGACTCACATGAACGTGGGAGCTCTTTTTCCTCCGCAGCAGGTTCAAGCACAGTTTAAAGACTGACGGCGCGCGTGGGTGGACTCATGCTCTTATGCTGTTCACGTGAGTGCACTTCCGGTCGCGTCCGGTTCTGTTGAAGCGTTTTGAATATTGATAAGCAGTGGTGGTATTTCTGAGGAAGAGGAGCGCAGTGAGCTTCACCTTTGTGTTCCGGCGTCGTGTCGTTTCATGTTCGGCTCTGTGTCACTTTCTATGGATGAACAACGATTCCACAGAAATCCGCCTCGTGACCACATCACAGCGTCTGGCGCCATTTCAGGATCAGATTTGTCCTCAAATGATTCACATCAGTGAAGAAGAAAATGATGCACGTTATGTTTGAAGCCAGGGAACATTTGACCACTTTGTGTTATTTACTTGGGAAAACCCAGGAAAGTTTTTGCACTTAGAAACTGTAAGTAAATTCTACAAGGGCGATCATCACGTAAACTTTACTTGCAAATATATAAGTTTCCTTTACTAGCAAACCTCAGCTAATTTATGATGATTATTAATATGGTCATTGAAGAAACTTATATCCACAAGTAAAGTTTACTTGATGATCGCCCTTGTAGAATTTACTTACAGTTTCTAAGTGCAAAAACTTTCCTAGGTTTTCCCAAGTAAATAACACCACAACTTTTTTTCAGTGCTGTTACCATGGAAACACCAACATGTTACCTGACACTACAGTCACTTGTCAGGTGTGGCTCTGCAGGATAATGAGCACCTTGTACTGTTTGAATGAATGAATGAATGAATGTCACAACAGTCTGCTGACACAGACGGACAGACAGGAAGGCAGACAGACAGGCAGACAGACAGGCTGACTCACAGTCTGGGTGACTGAGGGTTGTTGAGTCCTGAATGGAATCAGTAGATCTCTCAGTTTATACAACATCAGAGTAAAATCACGTCATTGTCATTTCTATGATTCATGAAATGTTGCCTGACCTCGACTCAGAACAGTTTACCTCCTGTTGATCTGCACTGACCTGTGATCAGGTGAATGGTGTCTCTGTCATTCGTACGTCTGTCCTCACACTATGTAACTTTGGGCTCCGGGTCGGGAGAAGTACGTAACGCTTTACGGCACTAAGTCACACACCACCAACTATTTCACTGATTTTGGTGAAACTGGATCATATTTTATGGAGAAAATGTTTTCTGGTTTTCCCTCTGATGTCCTCCGCGGGGGGCGGAGTCAGTGTCGTGCCAGAACTGGAGCTGGGCAATACAAAAGTTACTATCATGGCTCACATTAGCTACGAATAACATGCTATAACATTGACAAGCATCTAGCTAACGTTAACCAGTAACGCTGCATGTATCTGACGGCCTCCTGCAAACATTTACAGCCAGATCAGCCCCGAGAGTCTGGATGATGTTTCCACACAAGACTGGATTTAGATACATTAGCCAGTTAGCAATTTGTCCAAGCTAGTAAATGTTAGCCAGCTAAAACCACACTATGACAACATACTGCACATGCTATGCTACGGTTGTTGCTAAACCCGCGTGCACCCCTCGGTACATTTTTTGCATTTTTCAATTAAAAATAATATTACAGTTTTTGATCAGATTTCAAAATTCCAGCCTCAGATCTGATAACATGTCTGTAATACACTGTGTAGAAAAAAAGTTCCACCTGTTACCCTTCAGACATTTTTGGCACCATTGACTCCCATTATAACATAAAGTTATAACATTATAACAAAGTTATAACATAAAGTTATAACATAATAACAAAGTTATAACATAAAGTTATAACATTATAACAAAGTTATAACATAATAAAGTTATAACATAAAGTTATAACATAATAACATAAAGTTATAACATAAAGTTATAACATAACAAAGTTATAACATAAAGTTATAACATAGTTATAACATAATAACATAAAGTTATAACATAAAGTTATAACATAATAACAAAGTTATAACATAAAGTTATAACATAATAACAAAGTTATAACATAAAGTTATAACATAGTTATATCATAATAACAAAGTTTTAACATACAGTTATAACATTATAACATAATAACATAAAGTTATAACATAATAACAAAGTTATAACATAATAACAAAGTTATAACATAATAAAGTTATAACATAGTTATAACATAATAACATAAAGTTATAACATAATAACAGTTATAAAGTTATAACATAATAACATAAAGTTATAACATAATAACAAAGTTATAACATAAAGTTATAACATAATAACAAAGTTATAACATAATAACAAAGTTATAACATAAAGTTATAACATAATAACAAAGTTATAACATAATAACAAAGTTATAACATAAAGTTATAACATAACAAAGTTATAACATAATAACAAAGTTATAACATAAAGTTATAACATAGTTATATCATAATAACAAAGTTTTAACATACAGTTATAACATTATAACATAATAACATAAAGTTATAACATAATAACAAAGTTATAACATAATAACAAAGTTATAACATAATAAAGTTATAACATAGTTATAACATAATAACATAAAGTTATAACATAATAACAGTTATAAAGTTATAACATAATAACATAAAGTTATAACATAATAACAAAGTTATAACATAAAGTTATAACATAATAACAAAGTTATAACATAATAACAAAGTTATAACATAAAGTTATAACATAATAACAAAGTTATAACATTAACATTATAACAAAGTTTAATATGCTATGTTTAATATTTGTTTTCAGTGCAGCATGTTTACTCAGCTGCTGCTGCTGCTAACATAAATGGATGCAGCTTGCTTGGATGCTGCAGCATATTTCTGTAGAGGAGCTCTGACTGCAGCCTGCTGTCCTTTGAGGGCGAGGAGGATAAACATGTGGGTTCATATTTAAAATGGCATTAAAGGGTTCAAATCATTTAAGAAATACATGTAAATCTGATAGTTATGATCAGGACCAAAGTTTGCAGACTCCATTTCTAAGCTAACGTTAGCTTGTGTTGCTACTGTCTGTTGGCAATGTAACCGGGCTCAGCAGCTTCTATGGACATAATGGCAGAGGAGAAGAGAGTGAAGAGGACGCTGACGGAGGAAGCTAAGAAGAGAAAAGGAGAGAGTGAGCGAGCAAGAAGCCGCAGAAGCCTTGAACCTGCACGCATCTTTTATGCTGTCAACATTGTGGTTACCGCCCATGACAAATCTTTTTAATTTGCACACTTCAAACTTTGTGTCAGGATGTCAGCTGCACTGCACCTGAACAGGTATTCAGGGTTAAGACAACATATAAATAGAAAACACACAAATAAAGACGTAAATGAGTTCATTTCCCTGAAATAATGTTCAGTTCATGTTTTCAGGACGCCTTTCTTTCGCCACATGTACTTCTGCGTTTTCTTTCCAAACAACTCGACTTTCTCACGTTATCCACAGACCGTGGACTCCCAGCAGTGTTTTTTTGGGAGGCGTGCTTCCTCTGTGACTCCTTTAGGATTTTGGCTGGGACTCGAACATTCTTCATTTTGCCCTTTCACAGCAAATTCTGTGGAGATCTCAGCTGACTCATCTGACTGTGGATGGGTGGATGTTTTGAAACCCAATGAGTCTGACTGTGGTTAACAACACGGAGAAGACTTAAGTCTTATCGCTACTTCAGGATGTCAACAGTTTAAGTTTGCTCCAAATAAAACTGAAACCTGAGAAGAACTGAATCTCACTAAATTGTCCTTCCTGGCTCCCGTACATTCATTTCACTCAGCATGAAAAAGATAAATGAGACTTGAAACTATGAGGAAGTTCAGTTTAACGTCAAAGTTCTGTTAGTGACCGCAGACAAACAGGTTCAATATTTAAATATAGTTCTTCATGAAGTCATGATGTGACACTGTGGTTCAATAGGTGGCGCCATGCCAAGAAACCAAAGAAGAAGAAGTCATTCTCACAGGAAGTGTTCATGTGGAATCGTGTCTGACTGGATCAGAACATATCAGGTGTCAATTAATCTGCAGATGCTCCGGTCCAAGTCAAGTCCAAATGTTTTGATGGATGTCAACCATGTTTTGGACCACCGGGAAGACAAGGAGGTTTTCAGGCCCGCCGACAGGGAGCGGAGCAACATTGCTGCATTATTACAGCAATGTTGTAATAATGTTTTCCCAGCTGAATGTGACGTGACTTTGAATCATTATCAGGGTCCAAAAGTTCAAACTGGGTAAATGGTGATTGGCAGATTTGGCAGCTGACTTGAAGACAAGACCAACAAACTAATCCAGAGGCCCAGAGGCGCCAAAGGTATAAGCCGTTCAAGACGATTAATCCAAGAAACCCTATCAGTCAGAACCATAAACCTGTCACGCAGGTACAGAGGACAGGAGAAGCAGGCAGGATTCCTCGGGAAGGCAGCCATGAGGTCGGAGAGACCGGCAGATCCACTTGGAGAAACAGCCTGAGCAGGTGGGACTGCTCAGGACCAGAACAGTCTGAGAGGGATTGGATTAGAAGGGGCTGAGCTGGAAGCTTGAACCCAAAGCCTCCATCAAACCAGTCCAAAACCTGTGTGAGGAGACTCAGATGGGACTGGGCCCAGAGGAGGAAGTGGAACACAGCGAGGTGAAGAACAGAGGATCAGAAAGAAAATGGGCAAAACATTTCCACTATTCAAACGTATAGCAATTAAACATCAATCCAATAAAAGGCCAAACGTTGTGACAGAAGAGGCTGGATGTGACGGGAGACATGAAGCAGATCATACGAGCTGAGGCTGAAGAGGACGAGGACACACAGCGCTTCTTTAATGTCTGTCGAACTTGTTTGTTTTGGACTGAAGGTTTATTCCTGCGTACCACACTCATTAAATCACATACTATAATTACAGTATTCCCACAGCTCATTAGATTTTCCACGCTGACCTAAATTCATGTTCGAGGACTATAAATTACAGCTGAGCTCATAACAAGCTGTTGCACCCACTCCATACATCACATGACATAAAGACAGAGCTGCAAAGAATTTCACTTTATTTCATATCGAGCACGTTTGTCTGTTCGTCTTTAAGAAATCCGTTTATACAGATGAAATGTACACAGTGTCAGCTTCAGGCCGTTCCTTGCATGCATGCGATTCGTTTCAAATACAAAAACTTTATGTACATGTTTGAATTTTCTTGGCAGTGTCGTTTTCAGACGACTCACTGTTTCACGTTGTTCTTTGGATGACACAACCTGTTCAATTAAATCAGTTAAAGGCTAATTACAGCTGAAGGTGTAATTAGTGCAACAATAATGACACACATTAATACGAAAAAACAAAGAGTGTCACACAAACACCATCCCAACGTGAACCTGACCCAACATGTGAACCTGACCCTGAATGTAATTCCATGGGTTTAATCCTTTAGTTTATACATGGGAATTGACATGGGCTTCACACATTATACCACAGAAATGTTCCAAAATCACAGTTCCTATGTGCAAAGTATGTTTAACATGTGCAAACCACCCGTGTTCCACATGTTTCACGTGTGATTCGGCACATATGAAATGTGTTCTCTCTGTAACGGTCGAGTGTAAAGGATGACAGTGTTAGACAGTAAGCTAAGACGAGGCTTCAGCAGTAAGAATAAATTAGTGGGACTTTTTAGTCTTCATTAGGAAACACTTGTTGAAACACGATGAGGGACTTTCACAGTAAAATGACTGACTGGCTGCTGATTCTTCACTTGAGATTGATCCATTAGCAGATATCCGTCTCCAGTGTTGACAGTTGACATATAATGTTTTTGCTCAAACCCTGAAGGCAGTGATGACAACATGACTCACGACGTGAGAAAAGTAACATGACATATGACGATATAGTTACAAACAGAAAACAAAGGTCTTTCCCGTCACCTTTGAGGGTGTAAACTGACACAGACCTGCAGGAAACACACTAATGGAGTGCTGGCTCACATGGGGAATAATGCACTGCATTGGAGTTCCGTGTTTGTTACAGATGAATATGAAGCACTTGTCTTCCAGCGAGTTTGCTTTCTGCCAGAAAGTCTTGGTTACATTCAGGCACCAAAAAGACTTTGTTCAGACAGAGAGAAAAGACACACGTGAATTCGTGCACAGATGTTACATGTCCAGACAGGCAGCGGGTGTTAATATGGACAAAACAAAGACGTCCAGACAAGGTGAGTCATCAATAAAATAAAAATAAAATAAAGGAGCTCTCAGGGTGTGTGATGTTTTGGATGATTTAATGGTGAAGTAACCACACCTTGTCTAAAAAGTGTTTTTTTGTCGATTAGAATCAGCTACATGTTCAGAGTCATTCCACCTTCAACGGATCATAAATACTCAGCTCAGCGTTCATGTGTAGAAATGTGCATCAGCATTTAAGCATGGATGATGATTCAACACTACAACTTAGCGCTGTGTGCTACAGATTTTACACCAACGTCAAAATAAATGAGGGGGGGGGTAGCCAGAGCCGGTGTCGTGCCAGAACCAGAGCTGGGTAAGCGGGCAATGTAACTCAGCAGCTTCTATGGACATAATGGCAGAGGAGAAGAGAGTGAAGAGGACGCTGACGGAGGAAGCTAAGAAGAGAAAAGGAGAGAGTGAGCGAGCAAGAAGCCGCCGGACAAGAGTAAATCTGGGACTGACTTTTAGTGGTTGGTGAGAGCTTGGTGAAATAAAAGGCTGAAAGACAGACGCCGAGCTGGGCTGACTGCTGTTGGACTAGTCAGTAATATTAGCTGGCTGCTATGTCTGCTGTTGGTGGACTCACCACAGTGGGATTTATTTATTAGCTTCACATGTTTCACATTAAAATAAATTTTTCGTCGCAGCTGCCTGAGGGAGTTTTATCCATGAGACTCAACATGCCAGCTTACCTGACAGGGAGAGAAGAATGAACTAGTAATTCAGATGTAATCCATAAAATGTGTAAGAGAGTGTGATAAATGTGTTACCGCAGAAGCCTTGAACATGCACGCATCTTTTATGCTGTCAACACTGTGGTTACCGCCCATGACAAATCTTTTTAATTTGCACACTTCAAACTTTGTGTCAGGATGTCAGCTGCACTGCACCTGAACAGGTATTCAGGGTTAAGACAACATATAAATAGAAAACACACAAATAAATACATAAATAAGTTCATTTCCCTGAAATAATGAATTATATCAGAAAGCACATCCAGCAGGTGTCCTGGCAGAAAGATAAGAACGGGCCATGTGTGGAAGCAGCACCAGACCCTTCAGGACCTGCAAAACAATAAAGTTCAGACTGCTCTGTGTCGATCGTGGCACACCCGTGATATTCAGCAGTGAGCAGGAAGGAAGTAGAAAAGCTTTAGAAAATACAGAAACCGTGCATGTGCAATGAAAAACTAGAAAACTGTGACTGGCGCTTCGAGCCGCAGCCGAGCACATTTCTTCTCACAGTGGTCAAACGTCACGTCCGTCCTGCTGCGAGCAGCTTTGTTGAGAGAAATGGAACTGTGCGTGATTTATACAATAATTCAAATATGATGAAATCAGAGTTTGAAATCCGCCAGCAGCGTGAGCCAATGTAAACAGGTACAAACTAGAAGAACAAATTCAAAAATGAATTTTCATGTGAGAAATAAAAAGCAGAGAAACTCAAAGAGCGTTAAAGAAACTCCTCGAGGTCGGTCGGTCGGCGGCTCGCGGTGGCGAGGCTGGCGTGCATCTGTTCGGTGAAAGAGTGAGTCACATGTCTGCCGTCTCCTCACTACCAAAGAGGGTGGAGGTCTTCCTGCAGACACGCTGTCTTATCTGTCTCTCCTTGGCGAGTCCAAAGTGATGGGAGGGACAGGATACAGGTGAAAGTGGTGGACAGGAAGTGGGCGGCGGCTGACATCATATAAAGAGACAGAGGTGTTTCTCCTTCCTGTCTCCTGGTTCAGTCAGACAGAAGGAAGAACTTCCTGCTGGGTCCTCGCCCATGTCGGGCTCTCTGGTCCCTGCTGATGGGGAAGTGGGTTCGGTCCGGTGAGAAGGGGTCGACTCAATGACGGCAGGTTTGGACGTGACGTTCAGGACACGTGACGTTCAGGACACGTGACGTTCAGGACACGCGTCAAACGGCGGAGAGCTGCGTGGGCTTGGATGGAGGCAGATCCAGCAGAGCCTGGACCGTCACACCGACCTTCACCAGGCCACGCTCCTCCAGGATGTGATGCGGCAGACACAGCTTGTCCTGTCGGCAGAGACACGGCGTTAGCTACAAAAGATTGATGTGCTTTGATGAGCATCACGTTTAATTAAAACTTTGTTTAATTTAACAAGTGCTCATTTTTCTTGGAGCTTTTCCAAAAAACTTCACGGTCGATTGAAACTGATTTATGAAACATGATATCATCATCAGTCAGAACACAAACCAAGAAAACCAGTTTATTTAACCACCAAGTCAAAGAGCTGTCACAAAGACGCTTCTGCTCTGGCGCCATGAATGCTACCTCCACTAATTATAAAGCAAACAAAGGTCAGATCTATAAACTATTACAATATATAAAACTATATATATTAAATATATATAAACTATTTTCACATGAATGGGAAACGCCAAATCTCTATACTATATACAGTACTTGTCTCACATGACGAGGAATCTAGCCATGACAGAAGAAGGACATGGAGTTTGGATATTAAGGAAGACGTTGAAGAAGCTGAGTGGGCGACAGCTTGTATAAAAGCTCAAACACAAACCATTAATCGCATGAAACTTCTACAACACAAGTGGTTAATGAGGACATACATAACCCCTGAGAAACTCAATAAATGGTCCCGACACTCCAGATACTTGTGTGAAATGTTTGACTGAGAAAGGTACTTTGATCCATTGTGTATGGGAATGTCCTAACCTGGTAGCTTTTTGGAAAATGGTTGTTCACACTCTAAGTAAAATCACAGGTATTCAGATACCCTGCGTAGCAAAACTTTGTATTTTAGGGATATACCCAGATTGCTTTTCTGTTAACTCTAAGTGTAAGACTCTGATCAACTTTGGCCTCCTGCAGGCCAGGAGGATGGTTGCTTTGTCTCAGAGAGAGACTGAAGTATCGTCAACACAGTCTTGGATTAGAGAGATGGCAATGTATGTTACATTAGAAAAGCTAACCTATGTAATCAGGGGCAAAGTACAAGAATTTGAAGAGGTGTGGGCACCCTTAATGGACTTTCTCAAGCAACAATAGATTATATCTATCTGTAGGGCTATTGAGTGTGACATTTTTATTTTATTTATTTATTATTGTTATTATTTTACATGTTTGTGTGCGTGTTTATCTTTATTTTTTTTGCATGTATGTGCATGCAGCGAGGTTCGCCTGCATTTCATTGTGCAACTTGTGTGGTATGTGTCAATGAAAATAAAAAACATTGTTCAAAAAAAAAAATATATATAAACTAAATAAATAAATAATAAATAAATATTTAATATCACTGAATGTATCGTGCTGATGATAAAAACATTCAAATCAAAAGGAAAAAACTCAAAGATGAAAAATTCAGCCTGATATCATTTAAATATGATCCATCTCTGTCCAATCAGGTTCATTCAGTGTCTACACCTTACAGCCAGAAGGTTCTGGGTCAAACCCGCCGGCTGTGACGGGGAGAGGACGGACACTGGTGAAGTGGACGGTGGTCATGATAAATGATAAATTTCTCTACTGTTGTTTCAGTGTTTGAGAGATTTATCTCAGCGTTAACGAAACAATAATATTTAAATAAACCGGCTGAAGTCAGAAATGTATTAGTGGCCAAGTGAAACAACAATAAATTGTTTTTTATTAGTTATGAGATCAATTTTCCATCAATGAGGCCCGATGTTATAAAAATATTAAATAGACGTTCGATCGTAAATCTGAACAAATAAAGTAAATAAAAAAGAAATGAGCATGAATTCACGTTTCACCTGCGGCACGCCCATCTTCTTACAGGCATCCAAGAAGTTCTCCACATTCCTGCGGCACTTTGCCATGCTGAGCTTTGGCTGGAGGCCACGACAAACACGAATAAACAAAATACTTCATCAGGTCAAACACATGAAAACACTCATATTATAGATATTCATACAAGCTACAAACTTCGTCACAAACAGGTTTTGAAGAGTCTATCAGTCAGAGTAAAGAGGTCAGATTCTGAGTTTCAGGACTCACCACTGCAGGAGACGGCACGTGGATGCTGGAGACGGAGCGAGGACAGATGTGATTGGCTAAATGACAAAGAACGACGCCGTCCATCAGAGCAGCGCCGACGTCGTCCGGGAGCAAAACCTTCAGCCTGGACTCGATGTTCTGCAAACACACGAACGAACAAACGTCAGCTGATTATTCTCAGTTTGATTGACACAAACACAAATATAAAGACTCTGATGATCTGAGGACAGAGTCCAGACCTGCAGTGTTATGAACTCTGAGTCATATTCAACATGTTTACACGATAATATCTGAACTGTGAATACTGAGAAGAACTCTTCACGTGTTGGATTTTCCAGAGAAAGTGAAGAGAAATGTTCAATGAGCCTGCAGCTGTAAATGATTCATATGAAAACATTAAACTTCATATTTCACTGAGTCTGTGCTGTGATCTTCAAACACATGATGACACCTGATGGACTTCAGCCGCTCAGAACTTCATCGTATTTCATGTTTCATAAAGTACCAAAACCTTTTCAATGAGAGACGAGTCTGGACTGCAGGCGGGCGTTGATCTGGTGCATGTCAGGTAAATGAGGTGCAGCACAGGTGAACATAATACCTGAACTGTTCCTTAAGAAGAAGATGACTCGATGCTCGATGACCGTTGACCCCTGTTGATGCTGGGGCGTCCTGTCTAAATGACAACGAAGAAAATTCAATGGGCTGAGGAGGATGTGAGAGGTGTGACCTGGAAACACGACAGAGTTTCCTCTCTCAAGCGGACGTTAAATCAACTGCAGCCACTGTTTGTACAGTTTCCATCCCAACTTCCAGATTTTCTTTACTGCTGTGACATGATTTTTCCAAACCTTTGTGCAACCATCAGGAAGCCTGCCAGACTCAGTGCAGCCAGACTGTGACAGTTCCTCTTTAGACAGATTAAGGAATGCCACAAACTCAAACATGAAGTGAAATAAATCTCCTCAGGTGCTGAGTCTTTGACTGACATCTCAACCAGCTGAATGAGCGGACATCCTTGCCCTCCTTTGTAAACATTGAGTCTGTTCAGCTCTAAAAGAGAAGCTGCATATCTAAATATGAACACCAGAACATGACAGATGTCGACAAGTTTCATTGCAGCCAAAGGCAAAACTGAATCTGCAGCTGAATGTGTCTCAACGGGAATAATGTCTTATCAATCAAGTTGATGAAGAAGTGTTGCAAAATGTGATCTTCAGGTGTGAGCACACTGAAAACAAACCAAAGCCTGTTTGTACATGACAGAGTGTGAGCTCCATCAGCAAAGTCCAGGTCCTGCAGGTACCTGGCCAGAGTCCAGTCAACCTATGATCATTACTCCGTCAACCAGAGCAGACTACAAACACTTCAGAACTGCTCAGAGTCTGTTTACATCACAGATATGAGATCAACTGAACCTGTGAGAGCATGCAGACCATCAACCTCCATGTCTGAGGGGACGTCACACAGACTACGTGCAGGTCTTAGACCAGTGTCCTTTGGTTCTGTACCAGCAGAATATCACACAGTGTTCCTGGAGAACATTTAGAAATAGCAGATAAAAGATGTCTGATGTCTCCCCAGATGTTTCAGATGTGGATCTTGGTCCTCTGTCTTGTAGTTTGGTGCAGTCTGTTTGGTGACGCCTGAAGTCTGATGTTGGTTTGTTGCGTCGCTGCATCGTGTCACTCGTTATGCAGATTGTGAAGCTCTTTGAGGTATATTTATGATTCGTGGAGCTTGCTTCTATAAAATCAATCAAACTGACTTGTTAAACGTGTAGATGAACTCATGGCGCAGCAGTGAAATGTGAATTATGTGAGTTCACACATGAGTGATTCTGTTAAAGTCTTCAAACAATCATCCTGTCATTCCTGCAGAAAAAAAGAGCGCTGAGCGCTGCTACGTTACGAGTTGCACGTTTATACTGCATGAAAAAAGTCAGCTGCCAAACTGTGATTCATACGAAACACGACGAACACGACATGAAGCCACCAAACAGACCTGTTTATGAAATTAATTTATGAAAAATTATTTTTTAGGAGTGGTAGTTTTTTTTTCTTTTATAGAAAACTCAGTAAAATGATCTGACGGATCTGATCTGCAAATTAACTGTGATCACTAAACATTCAGTGGAAAAAAAATGAATTTCTCTGTAAAACTTTGATCATGATTTTTATTTTAATTTCTATTTCTGACGTCATTTGACCGTTTTTTTTTTTTTATATATATAAATTATTTGTCATGCTGGTGAACAGAAAGATCAGACAGGAAATGAATGTTGAGAAAATATTACTCTAACAGCCAGTTCTGTTGACGTCATCTTTCTGACCGAACGTCCTGATGTTTGTGTAAATTGTCACTCTTCGTGAGCGTTCTCGACTCGGTCCATTTACTCTGACACTAAACAAGCTCGGAACCTCTCGCCGTGTCTTCTGTTCACTCTGCTGCTGCCTACATGATTGTCTCCAAAGCTGCAGACCTCCATCAGCACCATGGGACACACCTGACGGATCGGGACCAGGTGTGTTTGAAGCCGGGAAGCAGCCGGTCCTGGACGGACCTCCTCACCCTGCACACGTTTAACTCATCTTTGTTTTTACAGTGGAACATAAATGATTACGAATGTGACAGAAAAAAGGCTCGTTAGGCTCAAATATTTTGGATTTCCGGCTCTGTGTGCTTCTTGTTGAAATACGTGAAGACCTCCTTGGTTACACGATGAGATGAGTCATGTACAGTAAACACTGAGACAAAGGCAGGATCTGTAAATGAGTCAGTCTGACCTGCCGTAAGAGGCCTATCTGCTCCATTTCCTCCCTCAAGTGCTCCATCTTCCTCCTCATGGTGAAGCTGGGGTCTGTCGAGCTGTACTCCTGACGGCTTCCTCTGGTGAACGCTGAAATAACAAACAAAAGTGCACGGCCGGTTCAGTTCCAGGTAAGATGCACAGATACCATGAAAATCCTGCAAACAGCTCCGGAGCCGGGCCGGCCGCTGGCCACGAAAAGCCAAGAGCCGGCCCTGCTACAGAGCACAGACGTGAGAAAGTGTTCAAATCAAACTTGCTCTGACAGCGTCTGATCATATCGACGTGAGAAACATGAATTATCTCTGAATATTTTATTACATCTGGCGTCACATTTCCAACAACTGCTGATAAAGGTTTTGCTCCAGCTGCAGCATACGCACATCTGGCTCTTGTTGGTACATTAAGTCGACTTACAGTAATGTGTGACTGTACTCCAAACATAATCAGGTACATCATTGGATACCGGACATAAAGAAGCCTGTTCGTTCTTGTACATGCAGGCAAACATTCCTGCTTCTGTCATTGACTTAAAGTATGTGAGACTCAAATTTCATCCAAACATCGTAGAGGACGGGCATAAGTTACACAAGTCTCTGTGAGATTAGAGATTATCTGCTTCTCTTTGTTTTAGATTACAGGTGATGGATTAAATCTGCTGTATCAAACAGAGCTCCACCTTTTTCATCCATCACCTGTAACCTCTTCTCCTCCTCAGGGTCACGGTGAGGCTGGAGCCTATCCCAGCTGACTTTGCCATGAACGGATGGTATCTACATGTGTGGCTCCCACCCTGACACTGAACAAACATGGCTACCGCAGCATCCTGCAGAGACACGCCTCCAGGTGCTGCGTCACATGACCTGATCTCCACAGTCACCTGACCTAAACCCAGCTCAGATGCTTTGGGATGAGTTGAAGTACTTGGCATGTACGGGAACGCCTTCAGGTGACGAGTTAATGAAGCTGATGGAGACGATGACACTATTTATGAGTACGACTGCTCTGTTGCCAGGCAACACATCAACAGTTCCTGAACAATAGCTTGTTACACGTTAGCACAGGTCAGCTGCTATGTGATGTCCTTTATCTCGTGTTTTACGGACACGTAGTGAATTGTTCAGGTGTCATATTTCTGAAAGGGAAAGCGCAGGGAGCTTTAGTTTACTTCAAACTGATAATATGTTTATTTTGGAACGTTCTGTCAACGCTACAGAAACACTAGGTAACTGTTCAGTATGATAAGGTTGTCTGAATGTTGTCTGAATGTTAGTTATTGGTTTGATTAATGGTTGTGTATTGATTACTGATGGTGGCTGATCAGGTTTATTATCAGCTGAGCAACAGCAGGAAATGGTTGATCCTCGTGTGTTAATACAACGTTAATGTAACGTTTATATTAGAAGTACAAGTTATTCTCTATAACAGCACTCATGAACGACTGTCGTCCAATCAGATCGCTCGCTCTGAGCTAACTGTTATATATAAATATACAGATGATATTTAAGTTTGATTCATCTACAATGTAGAAAATAATAAAAACACAGCAACAGCTGTGAATGAGCAGTGTGGTGTTATTTCTGCTCATGTTTCATGTTCAGACATAAATCAATAACAATAAAAAAAGTTGTTTCCATGAGTTCTCAGCTGCACTTCAATAAAAGTCATCAGGAGAAGACAAAGAGTCGTCTGTCCTGCTGTGCCGTGACTTGACTTCATGCGCCCTGATACAGAACAGATCAACAGTTCTTCGGAAAGCGTCCCCACTTCCAGAGAAAGGACTCCGCCTTAAAACCAAATATTTGGCTGCATGTGAGAGGAAAGTGTTCTCGTTACAGCAGATATGAGCCTCTGGTTACAATGGAGCTCTGTCTCAGTGTTTACACAAGCTTCATTTCATATGTTCTACTCATGCATGCCAGCTACACCAAACATGGACCATGTATATCTGAAATTTACCTCAAAAAGATGAGATCAACTTTAAATACAAGTGGACACCCACGTAGATTACCTGATCTTGGTTTGAGTCCAAACACTGTGAGCGTGGTGCTGAAGTCAGCGCTGCGTAAACCTTCCTGCAGATACAAACAGAGCGAGGCTTTGTTAGCGTGCGCATCTGCAGATGACAAGATTTTTCATTTTTCACGCACACAAACCTCACAGTCGTCGTTCCCGCTGGAGTTTTTCCGAGCGCTCTGACACTTGTACTGTCAGGAGAGAGAAACACAATCTGTTCAGTTCTATAGACGGGCTCTGCCTGGACCAGCCCGGAGCCGTACGCTCAGCATATATTCTTTAATCATACAGCATTCAGAATAAATGAGCCATGACACTTTCCGAGAAAAGCTGTGTGTCTGTCTTAAAGGTTAAATCAGCACAGAAACATGAGGACGTCATGAAGACTCAGTTACTGTATCCAGATACACGCTGATCAAACATTCCAGTGAGGTGAATTTTACAGAAGAAAATCTCCAAACGAACGAGAACGTGACTCTAACCTTCAGATAATCTTTTCTCAGGTACTTGTTCCTCCTGCGATCTTCGTTCTGATTGAGGACGGGCGGGACTTCGGGCCACTTTGGTTCTGAATCTGACTGATCGGACTTCAGGCTGCCGTCAAACGAGCAGGAGGACGACGGCTGTGAAAGTTTAAAGACGTTAAGATGAGTCTCTGCGGCAGAGACAGGAAAACACACCAGGAGGTGAAGGGACGCAGTTTGTACCTGTCCGCTCAGCACCGACGCTCCACTGCTGCCTTCATCCAGAGACGCACTGCAACAGAAACATTCAGGAAACATTCAGGAAACATTCAGGAAACATCAGAGACACACGAGACGGTTAATATCTCTGTTTGTACGAGTGACGTCAGGAAGTTTAATCAGTTTTTAATTACACAAGAAAACAAATACATATATATATATATATATATATATATATATATATATATATATATATATATATGACATACGTTATCTTATGTTATAGATATATATCATACCATATATCACATATCACATATATCATGTATAACATCATGTGTATGACATATAACATATATAATAAATACACAGAGAGGTCGGCCATGTTTAAAGCCAGAACATATTTTTCGTACTTTGATGTTTTTTTACGGAGGCCACAGCTCTACCTCCGGCTGTGGCTCGGAGGTAGAGCGGGTCGTCCACTAATCAGAAGATTGGCGGTTCGATCCCCGGTTCGATCCCCTCCAGTCTGCATGTCGAAGTGTCCTTGGGCAAGATACTGAACCCCAAATTGCTCCTGAAGGCTGTGCCATCGGTGTGTGAATGTGTATGAATGGTTAGCTCCTCAAACTGATGAGCAGTTGGCACCTTGCATGGCAGCCAATGCCATCAGTGTATGAATGTGTGTGAATGGGTGAATGAGATTCGTACTGTAAGAGCGCTTTGAGTGGTCGGAAGACTAGAAAGGTGCTATATAAGTACAAGTCCATTTACCATTTACCATTTTTTGTTTGTTTTTTTTATTTGACAGTTTTTGGCTTCACAAAATATTTTTTTTTATTTATTTTCCGTCATTTGAAATGAAACAAAATAAACAAAATGTGAACAAACTGTTCATGTTTGGATCCTGGACATTTTATGGACATTTTATGGACGTTTTATGGACGTTTTATGGAGGTTTTATGGACGTTTTATGGACGTTTGGATGAATCATTCAGTGTGTTGTATTCATGAGAGATCAGCTGCAGCATGTCTATAACTTATAGGCAGGTCTGAGATCAGTGCTGCAGGCTCTCTAAGGGTTGTAAAGGTTGTTCTGGTCAGCAGGACTAAACCGGACTGAACCGGACGTACCTGCGAGCCGTCTGAGGGGGGGGCCTCGGTTTGCTGCTGGAGCTCCCAGAGTGACTGAGGAACCTGCAGACGGAGAAACAGATGGAGGAACAGTTAGAGAGCTGCACAACAGCAGACTGATCCTGGGTCAGTTGTCTTGTGTTCATAGACTGAAGCAGCAGCTCAGACCTCAGATCTCCTCACAGTGATTAAACTGAAACAGACCTGAGGTCAGCAGTGTTGGTCACATGATACAGGTGTGTGTGTACCTGTGAGCCCGGCCCGTCACTCTCCGTCGATGAATGAGACTCTCCGCTCTGCAAA
The DNA here is from genome assembly GCA_033000465.1 of Sciaenops ocellatus. Lineage (NCBI taxonomy): Eukaryota > Metazoa > Chordata > Actinopteri > Sciaenidae > Sciaenops > Sciaenops ocellatus. The sequence goes on along the minus strand of CP136870.1, from coordinate 27,097,147 downwards.
TTAAGGACCGTCGTCTGAAACAGCGAACAAGTCGAGGAGAGGAAGCAGGAGAGAAAAGAAAATGCAGAGACGTCACACAGGTGAGACGATGCAGCGACCAATGAGAGAGCTTGCAGGTTAGATGATGAGGAGGAAGGAGGAAGTCAGAGCAGAGCGACCAATGACAAGGAGGACAGAAGAAGATGTCACCTGTTCTGTTGCTCCTGCTGCAGCAGCTGCACGGCGATCTTCCTCAGATCCAGAACCTCCTTCAGCTCATCGTCTTCTTCCTCAACCAGCTGCTCTTTGTCTGAACTGGAAGGAAGTTCAGAAACCGTCACGGACACGTTAGAGGAGGGAGAACGCCACGTCAGCGACACGACCCAACAACCGATCACTCGGTTTGAAACTGACAGATCTGAGGTCAGCAGGAGAGTTTGAGTTCTGACCGGTTTCATCAGCGACACACGTCATTCATGAATTCACTGATTGGAAGTTAAACAGTTAATCTGAGTTTGTGGTGACGGTTTGATCAGGTGATGAGGTCGTAGTAAATGTTGTAAATGAAGCGTACAAAAAAACATCGTCTTTCCTCACATGAAGGCGTCTCAAAGGAAAAAAGACACCGTATGCAGACTTCAGATCATTTTGAGGGAAATCTGCAGGTGAGACGACGACGACGAGTGACTGATAAGAGTTCCCAGTGTTATTCATCAATCCCGCTGTAAACACGCCTAATGAGCCGCAGAGGACACGCTGGTCCATTCATGGAGTAAAAAACAGCAAATGCACCACCCTGATCTGTTACTGGTTTCCTGCTCGTGCTCTGTAGATAATTAAGAGTTCAGTCTGGACCTGCTCGTTTAGATTCAGAAATAAACTTCACAGAATGTGACGTGAACGTTATCGTTCAAACTTTTGAATAAACTTTAAAGAGACTTTACGTCAAAAGCTGTGGACACATTTCAGCCTCTGTCTCTGATGAAAAGTTTCATTGTAAATGTACGACGGGTGTTTCTGCTGCAGCTTTTTAAAATGAACTCACCCTGACTCTTCTTTCCAGCCGTCTTTGTCTTTGCTTTGGTGAGACATGTTAAGAACTTTCTCCAGTTCCTGAAACAAACACAACGTCAGGAACAAGAACCAGAACCAGATGTTCTGATGGAGTGATCAGTAAACATATCGATACCTTTATACAGGACACGTGAGCGCTCTGCTGCCCGTCACACTCTGACAGAGCAGGATCGTCGTCCGGGTTGGGCTCTATAAAGTCATAGAGATCCTGATCTGATAGAGGGAGGAAGCATCCGCGTTCAGATTTTAGGAACTTCATTCAACAAACCCGAGTCGAGTCTCTGTTATTGCTTTCAAAGAGGAATATTTGATACTTATTTCCGGTAACCTTTGCAAGAGTCCATTTTGCAGAGGAGCGAGAGGGCGTCGGCTCGGGCCGTCTCTGAGACCTGAGAGTGGAGGCTGACGGTGTCGTCGTCCGATGGCTGCAGGAGAGAAGGACGAGTCAATGAACACGCTTCGTGTTCGAACCTTTAAATATTTAAACAGAAACATTTTAAACTGAACGAGCTGATTGAGCTGCAGAATGTCGCCTTTCTAAACGTCTCATGTTAACCTGCTCTACATGAATCACGTATGTTTTAAAGATTTGGCTCTGCAGCATCACGGAGGCTTCACATGTTTGCACACGTGTTCATTTCCTCGACGACCTCTCAGTCGCCCTCAGAGAAGTTCAGAAGATGGACCGCAAAAAGCTCGACCTCAGATACGTGTGTGTGTTCTCACTGTGTTTATAGGATATAAGAAAAGGAGATAGGAGATAAGGAAGGAAGCACTGACACACCTTCTCTTATCGCAGCTGTTTCCATCTATTATATTCTGTCCATTGTTGTCTGCACACTCTTTATGAGCCGCTCATCTGTTTTGTCTGAACCTGCAGCAGCTCTTTAACGTCACCGCTGATGTTTCAAAATGTTCTGTTGGGTCTGAACCCTCGCTGACAGGCCCATCACGTGTTTGAACTCTGACCTCAGTCGTAGACAGCCTCTTGTCACCGTTGTCGCTCCCGATTCCAGAGTCCGGCCCGTGGTTCTTACTGGGATAAAAATCTTCCATGCTGAAACATCCAGAAGAAGTTTTGTCACGTTAAATCTGCAGCAGAGCATTGTGATCACATGACACAAACCATCTTTACCTGTCTGTGAGCGGCTGAGGGAGGCAGCGCTTCCCGAGCGTGGGCAGGTCCAGAGTGTCCGGCTTCTTGTCCATGCGACACGCCTGGATGTTCAGGTACTTAAATATGTGCACTTTGCCCTTCAGACAGATCTGAAACACACACACACACACACACACACACACACACACACACACACACACAGAAGCTGTTGTCAGTATTCATTCGTCCACTAGATGGAGACATTGTTCCAGATTCAGCTGACGTCCAGGTATCACCCACAGACTCACCTGAGCGGGCGGAGACTGCATAGGGTTGTTGTCGAGGATGATGTGCTGCAGCTGCCTGAGCTTCCTGTAGGCTGCAGGGATCTCTGTGATCTTATTGCAGGAAAAGTCGAGTCTGATGAGCGGCAGGTCGGCCAACTCTGCGAGGACAGACGAGAAGGGTGTCACACAGCTTCTGTTGAACACGAAGCTTCAACATGCAGTGAACACGTATGTTAAGCCGTTAGACAGTAAATCGATCATGCAACCTGATAATCCTTATGTTTGGCTGTCAACGCTCACAGAAACAAAGATGCTGTTGCTGTTGTTGGCGTCACGTCTCAGTGAACTTCTAAGCTGCTCGGTTTGTTGCCTGTTTCTAAAGAATTCTTCTTTGTTGGTGTTGACTGACGTCTGACTCATAAAATGATTGTGATATGACAGCAAACAGAAAACAAACAGTGTACAGGTGTTGTTGTTGGCCAACCGCAGAGCCAGGTGTGCCAAAGATGACAAGTTTAACCATCCAGAAGACTTTTAATAACTTAGTCATCACATCATCACACGACAACTGAACCAGCGTGAAGCAGACGATCTATAAATCAAACTGAATCTGTTATGTTTATCGGCCTATCAAACCCTGAGCTTCACACAAGAACGCTTTACACACATTTTCAAACACGGCAGAATCAGCAGAACTAGTCAATCAACATTAGAAGGTCATGTGATCATGTGTGATCCATTATGATGGGATATAAACTGTCATCACTTCATTTGATCTGATTGGATGTTTGTTCAGGTGTTTGGATGGCGGCCCGGCTGGAGAAGGACTGACCCTCGGGCAGCATGTGGAGACAGTTCTTCCTGATGTTGAGTTCTCGTAAGGCGTGAAGCCTCCCCACCTGAGCCGGCAGCACCTGGATCTCATTACAGCTGACGTCCTGCGAGGGGAGACAGAGGACAGGAAATGAGACGACTCTGTCGGCCTCACACGCCCGGGCTCGTGTACACCGACACAAACTGCTGCTCACCAGCTCCATCAGCTCTTTGGCCTTGCCGATCTCCTCTGGGACGGACGCCAGCTTGTTGTTGCTCACAAGCAGAACCCTGAGGGGGAGGCTGAACAAGTATTTTGGCAGAACGGACAGCAGGTTTCGGCTGTGGAGAGAAGTCAAACGTTTAAAGGAGCACACAGAAGCTGGAGGTGAACAGCTGATCAGTTTCAGTGAAAGAGGAAGCGTCTCTGTCGGGCCCGGTTCTGAAAGGGGAACAGGAACTTCCTGAGAAAACCAAACATGAGACACATGAACAGACTGTCGCGCTGACTCACCTGATGTCCAGATAAGTCAGCATCTGCAGGTTGATGATGGCTTCTGGGATGCACTTGATGCAGTTGTGGTAGAGGTTGAGCGACTCGAGGGGGGCGAACAGACAAACTTCAGGGGGGATTTCTGTGAGCCGGTTCTTGGACAGATCTGCAGAGGAGACGATGAGACATTAAAGACCTCAGCACCGTCCATTATGTTTCAGGCTCAGAGACCAATCAATACGTCTCATGACGGAGTTCTGCACCGGGCGCCTCCTCATCGAGCTCTGGTCTAAGATTACAGCCGGCCCTCCTGAGAGCTAACGGCGAACATCGACCTCACAGAGCGAGACGCAGTGATGGATTCAGATTTACATGAACGAGTGAAAAGAATGACGCCACATGTCTGATTTCAGTGAAACAAAGTTATTTATCTTCATGAGCAGTTATTCTTTTGACTGCAGTCGTGACTGAAACACACATATAGTGTGACATTGAGCTATATGTATGTGTGCATGCTAACTTTAGCTCATTAGCAAATGTCTCAGGTTGCTCATCAGCTGTGCAGAGATCTGCTGCTTCACCAGGAGCCACAATGTGAACCTCGTTCATCCTCTGGGAACCACGAACGACTGCAGCAGATTTCAGGTCACAAGTTGTTGAGACATTTCAAAGCATTCCTGTGAAATATGGAGATATAACGAACATAAACCAGACACGTTTCATGTGTTTTTGATCGATTCTTGGCGTGTTGTAAAATATGAAATATAAATCTGTATATTTAAATATATTCTTTATATTTTATCACATATTGTTCCATTAAAAAAAGGTTAAATTGATAAATCAGTTTATTTTACTCAACATGAATTTAATATTTGATATTCGGTCTGTGAACATGAGCATGGCCTCTCAGCGAGAGAGCACGCTCAGATCAGATCATTCAGCGCCGTCCCACAAACATCCACCTCAAATTTAAATATGTATTTATGTATGTTATATATTTATGACACAGCTGTCATAGAAACATGCAGCGTGCTTCACTCAGCGAGGCGCAGACAGACTCATAAATGAACACAGAAACAAAGAATGAACTAATAATAATAAATAAATAAAAACACGTCAGAGACAAACATCGAACATCCACAGCACCGCCACCAGAACACAGCTCCACCCGTTATTTATGACACCAGCTGAGCTGTTAGTGGTGTTAGCGTGTTCCTGCACACATACATGAGCACACACACACACACGAGCACACACACACACACACACACATACATGAGCACACACACACACACACACACATACATGAGCACACACACACACGAGCACACACACACACACGAGCACACACACACACACACACACACACGAGCACACACACACACACACACACATACATGAGCACACACACACACAAGCACACACACGAGCACACACACGAGCACACACACACACACACACACACGAGCACACACACACACACGAGCACACACACGAGCACACACACACACACGAGCACACACACGAGCACACACACACACACGAGCACACACACACACATGAGCACACACACACACACACACGAGCACACACACACACATGAGCACACACACATACATGAGCACACACACACACGAGCACACACACATACATGAGCACACACACACGAGCACACACACACACACATACATGAGCACACACACACGAGCACACACACATACATGAGCACACACACATACATGAGCACACACACATACATGAGCACACACACACGAGCACACACACATACATGAGCACACACACACGAGCACACACACACACACACACACGAGCACACACACATACATGAGCACACACACACGAGCACACACACATACATGAGCACACACACATGAGCACACACACACACGAGCACACACACGAGCACACACACGAGCACACACACACACGAGCACACACACACACACGAGCACACACACACACACATGAGCACACACACGAGCACACACACACACACGAGCACACACACACACACACACGAGCACACACACACACACACACGAGCACACACACGAGCACACACACACATGAGCACACACACGAGCACACACACACACACGAGCACACACACACACACACACGAGCACACACACACACACACACGAGCACACACACGAGCACACACACACACACGAGCACACACACACACACACGAGCACACACACACACGAGCACACACACACGAGCACACACACACATGAGCACACACACACACACATGAGCACACACACACACACGAGCACACACACGAGCACACACACATACACACACATGAGCACACACACGAGCACACATACACACACATGAGCACACACACGAGCACACACACGAGCACACACACACACGAGCACACACACACACACGAGCACACACACATACACATGAGCACACACACGAGCACACACACACACGAGCACACACACACACACATACACACGAGCACACACACGAGCACACACGAGCACACACACACACACGAGCACACACACACGAGCACGCACACACACACACACGAGCACACACACGAGCACACACACACACACACACACGAGCACACACACACACGAGCACACACACACACACACGAGCACACACACACACAAGCACACACACACACGAGCACACACACACACACACGAGCACACACACATACACGAGCACACACACACACACGAGCACACACACACACGAGCACACACACACACACGAGCACACACACACACACGAGCACACACACGAGCACACACACGAGCACACACACACACAAGCACACACACACACACACGAGCACACACACACACGAGCACACACACGAGCACACACACACACAAGCACACACACACACACACGAGCACACACACACACGAGCACACACACACACACACGAGCACACACACATACACGAGCACACACACACGAGCACACACACACACGAGCACACACACACACACACACACGAGCACACACACACACACATGAGCACACACACGAGCACACACACACACACACATGAGCACACACACGAGCACACACACACACACATGAGCACACACATGAGCACACACACACACGAGCACACACACATACACGAGCACACACACACATGAGCACACACACACACGAGCACACACACACACACACGAGCACACACACACACACATGAGCACACACATGAGCACACACACACACATGAGCACACACACACACGAGCACACACACATACACGAGCACACACACACATGAGCACACACACACACGAGCACACACACACACACACGAGCACACACACACACACATGAGCACACACACATGAGCACACACACGAGCACACACGAGCACACACACATACACGAGCACACACACACATGAGCACACACACACACGAGCACACACACACACACACGAGCACACACACACACATGAGCACACACACGAGCACACACACACACGAGCAGTGTGTCTTTAAACTGATCTCTGATCAGCCCGTCGCTCTGACAGGAAGCAGAAGTGAGAGCGACCACGAGGCGTCTGCAGCACAAAGAGGTGGAGGAGACGCAAACGACCAGGTGGAGCTGAAGTCACCGACCGCAGTGCTGCTTTAACATCAAGACTCAATCCAACCACGATGCTCCAACCTCCATCCACCCCTCCATCCCCATGACTGGGGGATACTTCCGGAGCAGAGGAATCATGTGGGTCAATGGGAGATGGGGGCTGGGTGGAGACGGTCTTTGTGAGTCTGTCCACCTCCATCCCTTTTCTCCCTCCTCCAGCCCAGGCCATGATGCACCATCTGCAGCCCACAGTGGGCCTTTTCTCCACCTGCTGGTCCCACAGAGCCCTACAGCAGGACGAGGCCTCCACCGAGGAGGATCCACTACGCTGCACCCTCAGTCCAAACCAGCAGCCTGTTCATGTTGCCTGTCTACGCCTGTCTACGCCTGTCTACGCCTGTCTACGTCCTCCATGACACAGCACAGACACCCTGCAGCAGATAACAGACTGAGCAGTCTGAACTGAGCTTCAGCTGAAAAGGCTGGAACAGATTTACTGAACACTCGACGCGACACAAACATGATTCATTTGTGTTCATTAGAGTTCGTTATTTGCACCCTGCAGCAGACGGAGCACAGCGTCTGGCTGGCAGGTTTTCTGGGTGTGGTCTGGAGACCTGCTGTGTGTTCAGGGTGGAGGAGTGTGGTGGTGTTGGGAAGTCTTTTTACTGTCTCGGATCACTGACTCTGAAGGTAACATGGCTTACTTCAGTGGACAAAGTATAATACACAAACACTTCACTATGAACATTCTGAGCGGACCGCTGTGTGTACTGCTCACCTACAGGCCTGTGGCTGAAAGGAACGACTCGTTTCTGTTTCCTGTCCTGACTGAGCTGATGCAGCTGACGTGGCGAGGGAACCAGTCACTGAGACTACTCATGACGAGTCATAGAAAAGACTAGCTCAAAGTGAACAACACGTTCACGACCAACACACCACGAGTGGACGGAAAGATTCTGTGGGCCTGGTGTGGGCCCGGTGTGGGCCCGGTGTGGGCTCGGTGTGGGCCCGGTGTGGGCTCGGTGTGGGCCAGGTGTGGGCTCGGTGTGGGCCAGGTGTGGGCCAGGTGTGGGCCCGGTGTGGGCTCGGTGTGGGCCCGGTGTGGGCTCGGTGTGGGCCAGGTGTGGGCTCGGTGTGGGCTCGGTGTGGGCCCGGTGTGGGCTCGGTGTGGGCTCGGTGTGGGCCCGGTGTGGGCCCGGTGTGGGCTCGGTGTGGGCCAGGTGTGGGCTCGGTGTGGGCCCGGTGTGGGCTCGGTGTGGGCTCGGTGTGGGCCCGGTGTGGGCTCGGTGTGGGCCTGGTGTGGGCCCGGTGTGGGCCAGGTGTGGGCCTGGTGTGGGCTCGGTGTGGGCCAGGTGTGGGCTCGGTGTGGGCCCGGTGTGGGCCAGGTGTGGGCTCGGTGTGGGCTCGGTGTGGGCCAGGTGTGGGCTCGGTGTGGGCTCGGTGTGGGCCTGGTGTGGGCCAGGTGTGGGCCCGGTGTGGGCCAGGTGTGGGCCTGGTGTGGGCCTGGTGTGGGCTCGGTGTGGGCCAGGTGTGGGCTCGGTGTGGGCCCGGTGTGGGCCTGGTGTGGGCTCGGTGTGGGCCAGGTGTGGGCCAGGTGTGGGCCTGGTGTGGGCTCGGTGTGGGCCAGGTGTGGGCTCGGTGTGGGCCAGGTGTGGGCCAGGTGTGGGCCTGGTGTGGGCTCGGTGTGGGCCAGGTGTGGGCTCGGTGTGGGCCCGGTGTGGGCTCGGTGTGGGCCAGGTGTGGGCTCGGTGTGGGCCCGGTGTGGGCCAGGTGTGGGCCTGGTGTGGGCTCGGTGTGGGCCAGGTGTGGGCTCGGTGTGGGCTCGGTGTGGGCCAGGTGTGGGTCCGGTGTAGGGCTGGTGTGGGACCGATCAGCTTGGTGCTCCTGAAATGGACCCTGATGGATCGGGCTCAGGAGCTGTGGGCCTTCATGGGTGTCACCAAATCTCTGTCAGTGTTTGGGGGTCAGTCCAGGTGTGTGTGTCCAGGTGTGTTTGGGGTGTGTTTGCTCAGCTGGGTTGTGATGGAGGGCACAAAGTTGCTTCACCTTCATGTGTTACAGTCACACTGAATCAATACTACAAGAATACACCATCCGGTCCATGACGAGCAGCCTCACACTGACAGCACATACACACACATTCAAACATACTGTATGTAAACACACACACACACACACACACTCATCGGCACTTTAGATATCAAATATTCATGCTCACATCATGTTTGAGGTTGTAACATCACGGTAACTTCACGGTAACATCACGGTAACATCACGGTAACTTCATGGTAACTTCACGGTAACATCACGGTAACATCACGGTAACTTCATGGTAACTTCACGGTAACTTCCCGGTAACATCACGGTAACTTCACGGTAATGTCACGGTAACATCACGGTAACTTCACGGTAACATCACGGTAACATCACGGTAACTTCATGGTAACTTCACGGTAACTTCCCGGTAACATCACGGTAACTTCATGGTAACAAGACAGTGTGTCTCTATATCCGTGCAGTGATCTGATCTCCTCAAACAGGATCAGTGTCACGGTTCCTCTGGTTTAATAAACTGTACTCTGACAGTAAATCAGTACTTTATTAAAGCTGTAATCTGATTACACAGTGATGAAAGTATAAAAGTAATATGAGGTATCACAGGTATGTATCTGTCTGTCTCGACATGCAAACACATCCTGAAGCAGCCCCGAGGGACGAAGCAGCGTTTGGGAATGTGATGTGAACGCAACGATGAAACCACAGAAGAAGAACAGAGCCGCCATGACACGACCACAGAGCCGCCATGACACGACCACAGAAGAAGAACACAGAGCCGCCATGACACGACCACAGAAGAAGAACAGATCGAGCTCGATTCCTGGAGGCTTCTGAATAGTGAGCAGTGACTGAGCGTTCACTCTTTTCATGCGTCCTCGTGGCGTTTGTCCTCCACACGCCGTCTTGAAGGACGAAAACTTGTCAGGAATTCTTTCAGCGTGTTTCAAGTCAAACAATCGAACGGATTCTTCATGTTGAAGTTTGGACACATGATGCAGACTCATGATCACGCGTGTCCTTACCTTCTGTCTGACCTCACATTCATTTGTAACAGACTCTTCACAGACGATACATGAAGGCGACACAAAGGTTTAAAAATACATTTAGATTTATGAGCCTGCACACATGCAGGCCTGCAGCTGATCCACACACACACACACACACACACACACACGTACACACACACACACACACACACACACACACGTACACACACACACACGCACACACACACACACACACGTACACACACACACACACACACACACGCGCACACGTACACACACACACACGCGCACACGCACACACACACACACACACACACACACACACGTGAACACTGCGTGGTGCTGCACTGAAACACCTCACACACACACCAGTGTTTGTTTGTACCCTCGGGGCAGCAGGGTAATAACAGGCAGGGGCGTGTCGGGATTCAAACCTGAACATCTGCCCAGGTTGATGCACTTCCCCCGCCTCCCCCCCGCCTCCTTCCCGCCTCCCCCCCGCCTCCCCCTCGCCTCCCCCCCGCCTCCCCCTCAGCCCCTCTCCAAGGTCAGAGCAGCTCGTGGCCTTTCCCATGGGAAAGCTAACTGAGTGGAGACAAACTGCCAGGAGCTGACTGCAAACAGACACCCCGGTGTGAGGAGGCCTCTCTCTTTCTGTCTGCACACTCTGAGCCTGCTGCTCGCTGCACGACTGAATACTCCACGCGCACAGATTTAAACATGCAGAGGCTGAATTATTGCAGAATACTAAATACTGAGCTTTGACTGACTGCTTGTCTGTTTCTTCTTTTCACAGCAGAGATTACAGGACGCCACCGTGAGCTGTCGATCTCTGTTTGCACATTTGAAAGTGAGACTTCCTCAGACACACCTTTTTTTTTAATTTCAGGAAGCAGAATGAAATTAAAGACTGCAGCGAGCAGTGATGGATTATCACACGAGAGCCGTGATGGTGACGTCTCTTCTGATCAGAGATATTTGACCTGATGACAGCAGAAACAGAGAGACACAGAGCAGACCCTCAAACTGTTGAGACACCATGACTTCATCAATGATGTCTAACAGCTGTTTCCTCTCTGAAGTTACAGACAGTGAATATTACATAAAATATAAAAATATTCAGAGGAGGTGAGAGACTCTCCAACATGAGCTGCACATGACGGAGAGACAGCAGATGGTCTGTGAGACGAGGAAACTCCAGCAGCATGCACACGCCAAGAGAGAGACTGATCATAAGTCATCTTACTATCATTCATTCATTCATTCTTTGCACCTCCTCCTCCACCTCCTCCATGATCCTGACCACAGCCTGCACACCATCCTGATCCTGCAGAGATCATACATGAAGTCCAGACCAGCAGATTATGGGCACATGTACCAGGCAGGGAGGGGAGGGGGAGGAGGGGGAGGAGGGGTGAGGCTCAAACTGCATCTTTTGTCTGGATGAACCGAAAATGAAAAACAATCATCATCATCATCATCATCACATGTTCTCATCACACACACAGAATCCACACCGGGCCTGCGGCTCCGTTCATGTTCGGCTCCAGCAGTCTGCAGCTCGGTGTGCACAGCCCCGCACAGCCCCGCACAGCCGCTGCCTGCCGGACTCGCTGACCTGGGTGCGCCTGCCGTCTCATGCACGAGTCTCGAGGGGGCCCGATGAAAACTGGCTTCGACCAAAACAACCACACACCACGAACCGAGGTGTGACCGAGCCCACGGGACTCATCAGAACCGGATCTGAGGTCGGTGTAGCCCTTTAAATCCTGTCACCTCAGCTCAGACACAAATCCACGCACAATGCGGCCGCGCCGCGCGCACTAACGCAGCGCATTTTAACACGAAGCGGGTCGGAACCGAACCCTGCCTCCTGAGGTCCACATCAACCCACCTGCTTGTGTCGTATCGGTCAGATCGTAGCTCAGTCCCGGGTACTCCCTCAGCTTCCTCCCGCTCAGATTCAGGATCCCCGAGCACACGGCATCCTCCAGAGCCCGGTCCAGGCTCCGGGCCGTGTGGTGCTGCTGCTGGTGCTGGTGCTGGTACTGGTTGATGCCCGGGCTCCAGTGAGGTCCGCTAGAGTAGTGATGGCTTTGTAGAGCCGTGACAGCTCCCACACCTCCCTGACTAGACGCCATTTTCGTAAAAAAGAAATTAGTCTACAATAATAAGAGCGCAGCGGCCGCTCCTCCGCCCATGCGCATACGGGGCGCGTACCCAGGACGGACACCAGGGGGCGCGCCTCTGAGGCGCTGCTGCTGCTGGTGAGGAGGAGGAGGAGGAGGAGGAGGAGGGAGGAGGAGGAGGAGGGAGGAGGTGATGGTGGTTGTGAGCACAGTATGGTGGCCATTTTAGGCTCTTGGCTTTCCTCCACCTGCAGGGCCTGCTGGGAGCAGACGGAGGGCCGGGGCGACCGAGGGGGGCCCGGGGGGGGTCCAGCATCAAATCTGTTTAAACCTGCAGGACAGAGGTCATTAACTCATTATGTTTAATTAGTGCGATAATAAACAGAGCTGAGGGTCACGTGGTTCATCAATCAAAGCTAAATAAATAATTAATAATTAATCAGGTGCAGATTTCATCAGAGGACGACTGAAGGAGCCACGGCGATCTTAAAGGTGAAATATATAGATTTAAACTTTGAAACAAACAGCTGATTCTAAATATTTTACTTCATCATCGAGACCTCGATCTGTGATCAGCTGACAGGAAGTCCTCTTGATGTCATCATTGTTTATTTTTGACATTATTATGGATAAATAAACTCAGTCTTTTATGATGTGAACAAATGAACCGACAGACTTTTATTATTTATAATTATTAAATTCACGGTTCACACAGATCAGAGCAGATTTTACAGTGTAACAATAAATACATATTGACATATATGTAAATACAGCGGTGATAAATATTAGAACAGCTGGCAGATCTGAAAATATTGACCTTTATTTGGCCTCGTTTGATTTCATAACATTCATGAAATATGCAGATGTTACTCTGAGCATGAAGTGAGTCCTGCTGATGAACTTTAATATTTAGTATATTTTAACATATATATATATATTCTGACTTCTTGAAGACTGTGTTGCACCGCGCGACGTCGTGGCGTTGATCTGTTTCTCGTTTCTTCACTCGTCTGAAAGTTTCTGGTTCTGCTGTGAGTTGGTGACATCACGGAGGTCTGAAGTGACTTCACAGTGTTTGGACTGCGTCTGAAGACAGATGAGCTGAGTCTCCTCATGATGTTTCATTTGTTTTATTTTAACGACCAATTCAACTGAAACTTCTTAAATATAATTAAGATCATTTCGCCCACCACTGTAAATATCTTTATCATGAGTGTCTGATGTGATCAATCAGCAGATCAGTCATTGATTAGACTTCATGAGGACACACTGTCTCAGCTGTCTTTGAGCTCAGAGCTGCAGAAAGTTGGAAACATTTTAAAAACATGTAACAAACGCAGAGAAAACATAACCTGTGAGACTCCTTTGTGTGTCGGCCATCTTGGTTTGATGCTTTAAGAGGAAGCCGCCTCCTCAGGAGCCTTTTTATTGGTGCATGAGCAGGCATGTACTTTGATCTGATTGGCTGTTGAATGTGTGAAGAAATACTGCGTGTTGTACAAACAAACACGTCATTTGAAATGTTCTGTATGGTAACATGCTGAAGAATCCAATAAAACTTCATTTGTACGAATAAACTCAGAAAATAAAGTTTCTTTATTGTTAACAGTGTGGAGCTCTGTGCTGTGTGCTGATAGGCCGGTTTGAACTGGAGAGGCGGGAACAGGACAGAGCCGCCTGGTTTGGGTCGTGACCTCCTGATCAGTGCGATACTGAGTGTCAGTGTGTCAGTGTGTTATCTGTAGTACAGTTTGATGAATCAGACGGGAGGATCAGGACTGTCAGAAATAATGAATCATTCAAATCATTAAACTGACATTTAAAGTTACAATCAGGACAATTATTCAGTGTTTGGTAAAGTCTGAAGTTGTTTCAGAGATTTATGAAATAAATATTGATGTGATGATTTTATATCAGTTAGTTTGGACATGAACATTTTTACCATGACGGTGTGCAGAGGGCAGTGAGGAGGAGGACACGAGGGTTAAGTGTGCGTTATATTCAGAATGTTTGCTCTGCTTCACCTCACTGTCTGACAGTTCACCCTTCACCTGCACCTTCATCACATGAGACAGTGAACTCAGGTGTTTCCCTGGTGATAATAAAGGCTTTGTTCCATTCAGGTCAAACAGAGTCAGGGTGCTGCTGTGATGAAGGTGTGTTCACCTGCAGATCAGCTGGTCAGAAAGATGAAACTGAAACAAACAGCTGCACAGACGTCACGATTTATTTATTATTGTCAATAAATTCAAACAGTCTTTATTTCTAATCCAGAAACTTCATTTGTAAGGACGGTTTCTGTTTTTCTGTAATATCCAACCATCAACACAGGAAGTGCCACAAGCTGCAGTTCCTCTTGTCGTCCACTTGAGGCTGGCTCCAGAAGTGAGTCAGTCTCCATAAGTCCCCATGTTCAAATGTCCAACTTCACAGCAGAAATAAACATGTTTACAGCCTGGTACAAAAAACAGTTTTGGTCTCTATAGCTAATTTCCCCGTTCATGACAACTGTACTGAGGGTGAATTTTTATACAACTCACCTGTTCAGATTATATTAAGGCTTAAAGTTATGCAGGATTAAGAGCGTGGACGCTTTGATTGACAGGTGGGCGTGGTTACAGGTGGTTTGTTGGAGCAGCCAGGCGTCACAGTATCTAAACATACAGAGAGCTGATTTTATTTGAGGCGTCACAAACTTTGAGTCACTCCGCAGGTCGAGTTCTTGACGCTGATCCACCAGACAAACAAACTAAATATCCACAGTGAACCTTTGGATTGATGTTTGTATTCATTTTACCTGTGCTCACCTGTAATCAGCATATTCAGAGGGAAAATACTCCCCCTGGTGGTTAAATCAGACATTACACACAAGAGGCTGCTACAAACTGACTACTTTGACAGAGACAGCTTAAGAGTGACAGGAATGTGGAGAGAGAGAGAGAGAGATGGGAATGACATGCAGCAAAGGACCACAGGGCGGATTCGAACCCTGGACTGCTGCTGAGCCTTCGTACACGGGGCGGGTGCTCTACCAACTGAGCTAATCGACACCACAACATCTCACTTTCATTCATGTGTTCATTACATCAATGAATTCATGATAATTCACTGTAATAATAAATGATGACCTGTCTCGTTAAAGTCTAATTAAACTCTTTGTTCATACACAAACCAGACAGCAGCACAATGTTTCTGATTAAATCATGTTTTATTATTCCTAATATTAGATGTAGATACAACAAGTCAACAAACAGATTTTTTCGATTCGTAATGAAAATGCTCCACAGCACACTGACATCGTGTGGAAGGGTCTGGTATTACAGACACGTACCTGAAAATGGACAGCAGTTATAATTTTTGCAATAAGTTGCATTAGTAACAGTAGTAATAGTAACAACAGTAGCAATAATGTAACAATAGCAATTAATAATAGTAGTGGTATTAACAACTCTGAATCACAGAGGAAGGAACAGACATTGGTCAAAAGTCATGAGATGAAGCTTGACAGACTTTTCAAACGCAGACAGACCACTGGATGAAAAAATACAAGCTCCCACTCGACGGCAAACATCCGCCGCCGCGTCCGGAAAAAAGGAAGCTCAATGTCACCAGTCTGTTTAACTCATATCTGATACTCAACAAGTAAAACTTCATGAAGTACTCCATCGTTTCAAGTACTCTCCTCACCAAAAACTCGTCTTTGACATCAATAAAACAAACGTTCCACGTCCGGCTCGAAGCTCGTCGGTGGCACAAAGTTATCGGAGTTTCCACGAGGTGTGATCGGGTCGTTGAATGTACGGAACAGTGTGTGGTGACAGAGAGAGAGAGAGAGAGAGAGAGAGAGAGAGAGAGAGCTCGTGTACGGCGTGTCAAGTATGAGAAAGATTTTTGCTTCACGTGACCAATTTGGCCAAACTAATCTGAATCGTTCGACATTCAAATGAGCTGAAAATACGCCGAGTGAGCGTCAGCTGATGAACGGAGCCTCGTCCACCCAACGACGACGACTCCTCCATTCGAGAGCGTGCACGATGAACGACGACTCCATTCGAGAGCGTGCACGGTGAACGACGA
This sequence comes from Sciaenops ocellatus, assembly GCA_033000465.1. Lineage (NCBI taxonomy): Eukaryota > Metazoa > Chordata > Actinopteri > Sciaenidae > Sciaenops > Sciaenops ocellatus. Next base: position 27,080,517 of record CP136870.1, on the reverse strand, counting down.
CTCCATTCGAGAGCGCGCACGATGAACGACGGCGACTCCATTCGAGAGCGTGCACGATGAACGACGACGACTCCTCCATTCGAGAGCGTGCACGATGAACGACGGCGTCTCCTCCATTCGAGAGCGTGCACGATGAACGACGACGACTCCTCCATTCGAGAGCGTGCACGATGAACGACAGCGACTGCATTCGAGAGTGTGCATGATGAACGACGACTGCGTTGGCTCACTCGTGTGTAACGACCGTTTAACGGACGAGGCCGTCGGCTCCACATTCATCTGGGACTGGAAAACTACGACCGAATCAGAGTTCGAGTCCACTTCCAGATATTTTTTGTGACGTTCCCGTGAACCAATCAGCCCCTCGAAGGCATGACGTGTCACATGACACATCACCAGCTTTAACAAGTTTATTACAAATAATCGATTACTCGCAACCTTCCCGTAAGAAAATCCAAACCGTGAAATTCAGAATTGTTCCTGTTTCATTTTGGCAGTTTTAAAAAGGCAAATGAACTCATCAACATCCAACATCCACATCCACATCCAGTGGTCTTTGTAGAAAATCAGTCTCACGACGTACCATAAACCCTCGTCTCAAACATCTGAGGAATCTAAACAGCGGTTTGTAGTTCTGGATTGCCGTTGTCTCGTTTAAATGATTGTAGAAGCCAATCACAGATCGTTAAACATCTCCGACCCTGATCATGAAGTGATGTCGTGTTTCACATCGACACAGATGATGGGACACAAAGCACAAACCTACATGAAGTCATGCCACGTACGCGTGAGCGCGAAGCTCGTCTAATTTTACATCATACATCAGATCATTGCCACAGGGCGCGTTTCAGCACGGACAGCTTCCTGTTCGAATGGAGCTGGTGTTACGTGTACGTAAGGCTCGGTACACCTGGCTCTGTGTCGGGTCCTCACCCCCCCTCAGGTCACCTGAACGAGACCCGCCGCCCAGAACATGTGCTTCAGCTTTACATCGACAAACTGCCCGTCACACCGTCACACCTTCGACAGAAGCAGAAACAGATCTTCATCGAGCGCCGAGCTGACGTCAAAGAAAAACCAGAAGCAAAGAAAAAACGGCGTCCGTCCGTCGGCCATGTTTGATCAGTAAAAAACAGAAACGTGCAAAATCCACAGCACCACAACACACACACACACACACACACACACACACACACACACACTAGAAAACTAATCTTCTGCTTTTTACAGAAAAAAACAAAAAGTTGAAAATGAAGCAGAAAAAATGAAAAGAGGCAAAATAAAAAATAAAACCACTTATTAAATATATTTATATTTAAATCAGTGAAACTGATCACAAACCGCACGCTGCTAAAATTTAATGAGCTTTATTTTATTTTGTCAAACGCCTCAGAAACGTTATCAGAACGTTATCAGAACGTATCAATCCTAAAATAAAAATAACACAGACGAGCCGACGTTCTCCACGACACCAACCAAAATTATCTACGTCAAAGAATTAGTCTGTTCAAACCAGCTTCAAAGATAAATAATAATTAATAATAATAATAATGATCATCATGTCAGGTTACATCATCAACAGCCTCCATCAAAAATATTCATGCTGACCACGATCCACCTTCTTAGTGGATCAGAACCGAGCTGAACCGAGCTGAGCGACCACGCCTGCTGCTGACTCGAAGCTCCTGGTTGGCTGTTACCTGAAGTCAGATGAGGGCTCTGATTGGTTAACGTTAAAATGACGGATAAAAACAGGCAAGAGGAGAATCAGCCACATTCCTGCAGGGGGCCCGGTCTGTGTGTGTGTCCGGTGTGTGAATGTGTGTGTGTGTGTGTGTCCGGTGTGTGAATGTGTGTGTGTGTGTGTGTCCGGTGTGTGTGTGTGTGAGTGTGTGTGTGTTGGGACCTTTGTGGACTTTCTGCTTCAGTTTGTTGATATTTTGATAAATGTATTTTCTGTCGATGTTCTGCCGCTCGTCTATTTCTTCTTGCCGAAGAAGCTGAATCTTTTCTCGCGGTCTTTCTCTTTGCCGTCTTTGTTGCGCATCGTGACGCCGCCGGTGTCGCCTGAGCTCGGAGAGATGGGAGGCATCGTCATGGCACGGCTGAGCACCTGCGGACCTCCGGGGGAGTCTGCGGGTCCTGATGGGATGGAGCTGTGGATGGACCGGATCCAGGAGCTCATCTCGGCCTTCAGAGAGTCACAAACATCGATCAGACATCGATCAAACATCGATCAGACATCGATCAGACATCGATCAGACATCGATCAGACATCGTGTAATCTGGTCTCACCTCGTCTTTCGCCTGGAACAGGAACTCTTTCCCGTCACCGAGCCTGCAGACAGAGTTCAGACATATGAAATATGAAATATAACAGTGATGATGAGCGTACCGGATCAGGAAACCTGGTCGGATCAGGACACCGGATCTCTCCTCACCTGAGCTTGAACACGTGTTTCCTCTTCTTGTAGTCGTGGGCGACCTCGCACACGGCCTCCCCGAGGCTGATGGGAACCTCGCTGTGGTATGGAATGCCGTTGCTCGCACTCTTTCCGTCTTTGTAGAAACCAAGACTTCCTTTTCTTAAGACACAGTAGACGTTCTGCCAGGACCTGCCGGAGAGATGAGACGCGGGTCAGGACAAAGGCCCGATCCAGCAGCACAGAGGACAGTACCTGGACTCTGAGGTCTCACCTGGTCGCCGCCTTCTTACTGTGAGACTCCATTTCCTGTTTTCGACACAGCATCCCCTCCATGGTCTCCGGCTCTGACTCTGCCCCCCCTCTGCTCGGTAGTGTGGCGGACGGCTCGAGGCGAGAGGACGCCAGCCCGCTGTCCCGACCCGGTCCGTTCACCGACTCGGACTCGGAGCCCTGTGTGTCAGAGCGGATCGTGAGTGTCGGCAGAAAAAGACGCCGGCGGACGGATGCGGTGAGCAGCGAAGCATGTCACAGCCACACGAGAAGCCATGATGATGCCGCCGTGACGGCTGATTACCTGAGCGTGGCGCCGGTTCTGAAGGTCCACATATTAAAGAGCTCAGTCATGTGGACACACATGGAAACATGCACTGAACACGGATTCAACATTTCAAACATGAAATATAAACAATAATTTTCTGGATAAACTGAGTGAAGAGATGATCAACAGAAACTCTGAAGACTCAAAATAAAGTTCAACAGGTTGTAAACTTTATGGTCAATGGACGCTTGGGTCTTTTCTACCAATCACATGACTCCACACATCACAGGGAGCGAACACATGAAGGAACAGCTAACAGACAGTCTGTCACTACATGAAGCACTCATGTCCCGGTCACTGTGAGCTCATCAACAGTCGCTCGTTACTGTGAGCTTGTCAACAGTCACTTGTCAACAGTCACTTGTGTCCTGGTCACCGTGAGCTTGTCAACAGTCACTTGTGTCCTGGTCACTGTGAGCTTGTCAACAGTCACTTGTGTCCTGGTCACCGTTAGCTTGTCAACAGTCACTTGTGTCCTGGTCACCGTTAGCTTGTCAACAGTCACTTGTCAACAGTTGCTTGTGTCCTGGTCACCGTTAGCTTGTCAACAGTCACTTGTCAACAGTTGCTTGTGTCCTGGTCACCGTTAGCTTGTCAACAGTCACTTGTGTCCTGGTCACCGTTAGCTTGTCACAGTCACTTGTGTCCTGGTCACCGTTAGCTTGTCAACAGTCACTTGTCAACAGTTGCTTGTGTCCTGGTCACCGTTAGCTTGTCAACAGTCACTTGTCAACAGTTGCTTGTGTCCTGGTCACCGTTAGCTTGTCAACAGTCGCTTGTGTCCTGGTCACCGTTAGCTTGTCAACAGTCGCTTGTGTCCTGGTCACCGTTAGCTTGTCAACAGTCGCTTGTGTCCTGGTCACTGTGAGCTTGTCAACAGTCGCTTGTGTCCTGGTCACCGTTAGCTTGTCAACAGTCACTTGTGTCCTGGTCACCGTTAGCTTGTCAACAGTCGCTTGTTAACAGTCGCTTGTGTCCTGGTCACCGTGAGCTTGTCAACAGTCGCTTGTGTCCTGGTGAACTGTCCTGGATCAGCTTCTTGCTGACAAACACAGATGATGGCGCTGATGACGTGGTGATGAAGAGACGAAGTGATGGTTGGTGACGGAGCGATGGCGGCTCACAGAAGCGGCGCTGCAGTTGTCCAGGAGCTGTGGGGAGGCTGGGGGGGGGGGGGTAGCTACAAAGCGGACCAAGGTTCTGGTTCTGGGTTTGGTACTCACACGATCCGGCTGCTTTGGCTTACACACACGTTTAGGCTCGGATTTCTTTCCCGCTGACAACGAGAGCGATAACGACAGCTGGCAGAGACGCAACAAGAGACGTCAAAGAAAGTTTGGGAGGCCAAACACGTCAAGGAACACGTCAGAACTTTTCTCACACAAACAAAGAACCAGGTCCAAAAACATCAACAGAACCAGAAGATCAGTGAACAGTGTTTAACCGCCATCGCCTCCTAACACGGTGGTACGTGAGCTCCCTCTAGTGGTTCAGAGGAATCTCTGCAGTATTTTCATTCATTTATTTCATTTTTAAAAATATTTCTAATGAAAATAAACGTTGACATCACTGGAATGTGATGTCACACGTACGTAGTCACATTATTGGTGAGTAGAAGTTTGGATCAGAGTAAATGAGTTCTGGTTCTTGAACCGGTTCATAACAAACATCCTGTGTGAACTGTCTGCAGCTGAACAGGGTCGACCTTCACTGCTGTTCTGATATCTTCTCAGTTGGTACACCAACACTGACCCGTCACAGGGTCCCTGTCCGACTGGACCAGGTCCTGAGTTCGTCCTCTGAAAACAAACAGTCGAACCTGCCGCTCCTCCTGAATGTCACGCTGATCGACTTGAATATTTCATAAATACTTTGATAAAACATTTTTAATCGGATGAATATCTAACGAGGGAACACGTCCTGAAACAGACAGACTGATGAGACTATCGATGTGTTACACCACGTCTCATTCATTAATTAATTCATTAATTAATCCGTGTCTTAATAAGGAGATGAACAACATGAAGAGACATCATGTGACGTTAGGATAAAACCTCGTTAATGTGACTCACCTGTGACGTGTCGTTGTCACTGTGCACGCCGTTCACCGACACAGACTGGTTCAGAGTGGTCTGGTCCAAACTGGTTCTGTTCACATGGAGGAGAAAGATTAAACATGTTGAGAAGAAATAAAGTCTGATGATCGTTCACTCCTCCACCTCCTCCACCTCCTCCACCTCCTCCCGGTTACCTGGCTGCAGAGTCGTGGGCGTGGCTTTCTGTCTCCGACTGTACCACCTCCTCTGCTGGCGGAGGTGTTGGCGGTCGTCGCGCTCTCTCCTCCTCCTCGAGCCTCCTTTGGATCTCCTGCTCCTCGAGCTGAAAAACAAACAGCTGCTCAGTGACTCGTCTCCTCGCTCGTCAATGTGTCCGTCCTGCGCCAGCTCTCGTCTCACCGTGGTCAGTTTCTCCAGCAGGATGAAGCGATCCTCCCACGCTGCGGCGAGCTTCTCGAAAGCCTCGTGACGTTTGATCAGACTCTCCACTTCATCCACGTTAGCGCCGAGCTCGGCCGCTCGCACCAGAGGCTCCTGACCCGCCAGCCAAGACTCTGCCACGTAGGCATCACGTCCAAACTGCAGCACCTCCAACACTGAGGAGCAGAGAGGAGAAATGAATATTCATGAGCGGAAAGAGTTTCAGGTGAGACTAAGGTGAACGTCTCAAACACTTAAAGATAAAGGTCAGTCGTGTCTCTGCAGGTCTTTAATGTCACGAGTCCTCACAGCACGGCTCGTCTATAAGCCTCAAACTGGACCGACCTGTTTGTGTTTCATCTGCAGTGACAAATCCACACCTACCTACACCTGAACGCTACACCTGTATGCTACACCTGTATGCTACAACTGTATGCTCCACCTGTATGCTCTGTTTAATGTCACGTATGGTCACGCTGACTCAAAGGACTCGTACCGATCTGCAGGTGGTCCATCTTGTCCTGCCACTTCTTGTTGATCCGGTCTCTCTTCTCCTGGAGCTGAGCCAGCTTCTCTCGGATCTGTGAGTCACATGACATGAAACCATCACACACACACACACACAGTCAGTTTGTTCTCTGTACACACACATTGACCTCTGACCTCGTCAGCTGCGTAGTGATTGTTGTTGATCAGACTGTTTCCCATCTCGATGCAGGCGGTGAAGCTGTCCGCTCGCGTCTCGATCTCTGACTTGATGTCCTGATGATTGGCAATGACGAGCCCGGCAGAGGACACGTCCCTGAGAGGACAGACAGAGAGGACAGACAGAAGACAGACAGAGGACGGATGTTAGGTGTAAACAGACTCTAACAGACTCATTGTCGTGTCATGAGTCTCCGTCCACCTCGGGCTGTCGTGGGCGTCGATCTGCAGGTTGACTCCGTCCATCCACAGCATCAGGTCTCGCACCATGTTGAAGAAGCGGAACTTCTCCACGGTGTCCAGCAGGAGGAGCCGGCGCGCCTGCCCTGCCTCAAGCAGAGCCTCCCACGCTGATGTCACGGCGTGCTCGCTCCGGTTAATGTCATCGGCTTTCTCACCAGCGTACGCCTTCTGCAGCCGGGCAGCGTCATCCTGCACCTGGTTCACCTGCAGAGGGCAGAGTCACAGAGGACACGGTCAGGTCGGGTTCTGTTAGAAACTCACCTGAGGTTTCCGTCTGACCAGCTGACCTGTCCGCTCAGCGCCTGGATGTCGTTTTCGAACGTGTTGTGCTGCCGGTGAAGATGCTGAACCGTGTTCAGGTCGCGGCCGAGGTCAGAGGGAAGCCCCTCCCTCTTCTCTTTGACCCGGCCCAGCACCTCCATGGCGTCCTGGTGGAAGCGGTGCAGCTCGTAGGAGGCGGCTAACATCTGTGTGCGCGTGTCGATCAGCTCCAACAGGTCGGCCCACGCCTCGTTCAGCCCGTCCTTCCACTCGGCCACGCTGGCGTTCTCGGGATGACCCGACTCGATGAGGTCATCCGCCAGCCCGTTTACACCGTCCACGCGCTCCTGGCCGATGGTGCTGGTGTCACGAGCGAACTCGCGGAACTTGTCCCTCAACATCTGAAACGAGGGCAGAGCGGGAAACAATTAACTCGGTCAGATCTCCTGAGCGGCGCCGCGGCGTCTCTGAAGGATGTGACATAAAAACTCACGGTGACGTGTTCGTAGTCTTGTCCCAGTTCATGCGAGCCGGCGACCACCTCCCGCTCAGCGATCCACTGCTCCAGGTCGTCCACCTCCCGCTTCAGCTGCGTCAGCCTCAGCCTCTCCTGCAGCCGCCCACGCCGCTCCTCCGCCAGGTCCTTCAGCCCAGCGTACAGTTTGTCCACCTGAGCCTGCCGTAGAGTGATTCTCTCACTGTGAAGGAAGACATGAAGTCAAACTTCAGCTCAGCGCTCTGACAGCGTTCACTCAACGTCTGCTCAACGTTCAGGTGTGTGTGCTCTCACCTCTCGGGGTGTTCACTGGTCACCATGAGGCGGCTGCTGTTGGCGAGCTGGTGGATGGTTTGGGCGTAGTCCTCGAGCGCCTGCTCCAGCGTCTGATGCTTCTTCACCATCACGAGGGCGCTCTGCTCATCCTGCGGCACAAACAGGAAGTGGTCATTGCGTGACAGAGCGCTGGGGGCGGCTCCACGCCTCGCCCGGTCTCCAGTCTTACCTTGGCCTTCTCCTCGGACATCATGTGCAGCTCCTGCTCGCCCATCCAAGCCTCGGCCTCTGCCGCGTCGGCGTAGAACTGCTGGGCTCGGTTGGCCTCGATCAGACGGGCGTGGCGTTTGTCCGTCTCTGCGATCAGCTGATCCCAGAGGTCACGCAGCTCGACGAGGCGCTCCTCGAGGACGGACTGCCTCTCTCCGTCGACCTGACTCTGAGTCTGTCCTCGTCTGTGGATGTCGTCGATGCGAGGCTGGTGGCCCTGGATCTCCTTCTGCAGCGTCTGATCGCAAACAGAGACGGACGCCTCACGTCAGTTTGTTCTTTAATAACTCAGAGACACGCTGAGCGACATTAACACAAAGCGCTCTGATGAATCACCTGGTTCTTCTTGATCAGGAGCTGCACCGTGGGCAGGTCCTTCCCGTGATCGGTGGACGTTGCCAGCGGCATCCTCTCCTTCACCCAGAGCTGAGAGACGAACAGAGAAATGAATAAAACATGGAGACAGACGAACACTGACTGACTTTAATCCTGATCGGACTCACGATCTCATCCTCCAGATCTCTGTTGAACTGATGAGCTTCTTTTGAGGCGAGCAGCTGCTGCCTCCTCAGCCTCAGAGGCTCCTGGAGGTTCGAGAAGTTGTCTGTGACGCGTTGTTCCTGGTCATGAACCTCGGTGAGTCCGGCATCCTCCTGAGACAGAGCCAGAGCCTGAGACTGGAGGGACTGCACCTCCTTCTCCCTGACGTCCATCTGATGCTCCAACATCTGCATGGGGACGAAGACGTCAGACATGAAGACATGTTTGACCTCATGCAGCTCAGGGTTCATTAAATCTGATCACATGACATCTGTGGTCTACCTGGTGCTTCTTGAGCAGGATGTTGACGCTGGTCAGGTCTTTGCCGTAGTCATCGCTCTGCAGTTGACCCTCCAGGTTCTTCAGCCACACGTCCAGAGCGGAGCAGCTCTGCGTGAAGAGCTCGGCCCGGTTAGCGTCGAACAGACACTGGGCCTTGGTCTGGGTGGTTCCCTCCAGCTCCTCCCACTGACGTTGCAGGTCCTCCAGGGTCTGCTGGACGACCGGCTCCAGCTCCGGCTTCTCCGCCACCAGCGCCTGACCCTCCTGATGGAGACAAAACAGGGACAAGGTGAGACAAATGATCGGAGGTTAGACAGACCTCGTTACGTTTGTTCATTAACGATCGTCACCTTGTCGATCTTATCCAGCCAGTCTTTGTTGGACTGCAGCTCGGCCATGAAGGCCTGATGCTTCTGCCACTTGCTGTGAAGGTTCCTGGCCTCGTCGTACGACATGTCCTGAGCCGTCAGCATCTTCTCGTTGATCCAAAGCGTGAGCTGCACAAAGACAGAAGACGTTACAGCTCACAGTGCTGCTCATCTTCGTCTCTTTGGCTTCATTTCAGTGATTTTTGTGTGTGTGTGTGTGTGTGTTCTCACCTCCTGTCCGTCCTGTAGGAAGTGCTGAAGTTCTCGGTTGTCTTTGAGTTTTGTCAGGAGTTCGTTCGCAGCCTCTTTGTTCTTCAGATGTCTGCAGAGAATGAAGGAAGTGAGTCGCTCTGCAAACGTCTGATTGGACACACTAACTCACATTAATCTGATTGTTTCTGCTCTCACCTCTCCTGGATGGAGTCCACCTTCTCCTGGATCTTATCAGAGTTGGCGTTACAGTCGTTAATGAGGCGCCATCCGGCCTCCACCACGCCCATTATCTTCTCCTCGCTGGCCTCGGTGGTGGTGAGGAAGTCCTCGTGTTTCTTAATGGCCTCCTCGGCTCCCTGAAGGCTGGTCGGCATCTCAGTGTGAGACAGGACGTACTCCTACAGAGAGGAGGAGGAGGATATGATAGCATGTTTATCTTAACGAGACAAGTTATTCACTGATGTTCATTTCCTGCAGCTTTACTCTGGATTCACTTTGAGTTTTTGTGTCACTTCAGACGATGAAAGTGATGCCGTGTCTCCACGTCGTGTTTGCTCACCTGGCTGTTGAGGAAAGCCTCCGCCTGCTTCGCGTCTCTCAGGAACGTCTGGAAGTCGAAGGCTTGAGCCAGCAGACTGTGCCGGTTCTCCCACATGCGACGCAGCTCGTGCCAGCCGGTGTCCAGCGCCTGCAGCCTCTGGGCGAGGAACATGTGTTGGGCATCGGTCTGACCCTGCGTCACCTCCTCGCCCACCGCCCTCATCTTCTCGTAGTCCTCCTTGTAGTTGTCCACCTCGTTCTTGATGCTTTCGTGCTGAGCGAGCAGACTCTCGGCCTCGGGCAGAGAGGTGGGGATGTCCTCCGAGGCCACGGCCGTCTGAGTGCGGGACAGCCACGACTGGAAGTCGTCCAGGTCGCGGAGGAAGCCCTGCAGCTTGCTGGCTTCGCCCAGCGACTCCTCACGCCTCTTCATGGTGGCGTTCAGCTCCTCCCACACCTCCTGGATCTCAGCCAGCCGTCCCTGGATCTCTCCGGCCTGGTCTGGATGTTCTTTGGCCAGTTTTTCTGCCTCGTTCCTCAGGTCGTCTAGTTTACCCTGAAGACGTGTGAAAATGATTTAAATGCAGAAACAATGACTGATCATTAAACATGATTCATCACTGCAGGTGAGCTCTCGTACCTGAATGGCCTCCAGGTCTCTCTCCATGCCCGTCAGTTTCCTCTGCAGCGCCATCACTCCGGCCAGGTCGTTGCCGAGGCCCTGCGTGGACTCAATCACCTTGGTCTTCTCCCTCATCCAGGTCTGGATCTCGTTACACTCCAGGTGGTAGTTCTGGATATTCAGAGCCGACTCCAGGCCTTGTTTCTTCTGACCGGCCAGCTGCTCGAACTCCTTCCACCTATGAACCATGAAGACAACCGACATGAAGCATTCAGTGAACCAACACAAACACAGTCTGCTCTTTACTCAGCGCTCTGTGCTCGCTCTCACCGGTTGTTCAGTTGGTCTCGGGTCTGGTGGATCTGGTCTTTGTTGCAGTTGTCAGAGCTCAGGAGCTGCTCGGCGACCTGATTCACGTCACTGACACGAGAACTCAGGTTGTTCATCTCCGGCTCCAGAGTCTCGAACCTGCAGACAGAAGAAAGAAACATCGTTCACTCGTCCTGAAAAGAAATCTCTGCATCGATGACAGAAGATAACTCGGACTCGGACTGACCTCTGCTGCACCACCTCCAGGTCCTCCAGCTTGGTGGGGATCTCCATGCCATCTAACCACTGCTCCTTCTCCTCCACCCACAGCTGACAGGCTCCAGCTTCGCTGAACATACGGTACAGAGCGAGGGCGCCCTCCAGGGCCTGACGTCGAGCTGCAGACAGAGACTCCAACTCTCCGTAGCGCTGCTCGATAGCCGGCAGACGACCGTCAACCTGCAGGTGGAGATAGAAGATCAGTTAGCTGCACCACAGCGTGACACCATCAGAGTATGACAGTATAAAGACGGAGCGCACAGACCTCTGGGTAATGTATGTAGGCCTCCGGCAGGGCCTGGACCTGCTCGTGGAGCGAGTCGATGACCGGGTGGTGGCTCTGGATCTCCTCCTCGATCTCTCTCTGCTTGCGAGCAAGCGTTTGGGTGGAGAACTCATCGTGTCCGACCTCCTGACTGGACACCTGACGGAGCGTCTCCATGATCCAGGCCTCCATGTCGTTGGCGTCTGTTTGAAATTGGTGCAGGGCCACGGCCTCCTTCAGGCTCTGCTCTCTGAGTTTGGTGGTCTGGGGGGGTCAGGAAGACGTTAGAGGGCGTAGCTTCATACATCTAGAACTACACAGAACATGAGCACCACCCACCTCCTCCAGATGAGCCCACTGTGCTCGGATGTCCTGGATCCTCTCTGTGACCTCGGGGGCTCCGAAGTGTCCCTCGTTAATCAGAGCCTCTCCAGCGGCGATGCTGTTACTCAGCGGGCCGTACCGAGCCGCCATCTCGTCCCTGAACGCCTCGTGTTTGCTGAGCAGGTGGAGTGCGGAGGTGAGGTCACGTCCACAGTCTCCGCTGGCGAGGATCTGCTCCTGCTCTCTGATCCAGGCCGCCTCCTCGCCCAGATCCCACATGAACTGCCACAGTCGCCGTGAGTCCTCCAGGCGCTCCCGGCGGTTCCCGGCGAGCTGACCGAGCTCGTCGTAGGACTGACCCAGCAGGTCGACCTTCTCGCTCACCAGCCCGGGCTCACACGGTTTGTAGGCTGCGATCACAAGAACACTCAGTCATCAGTGAACATCCAATCAGGTCACAGAGAGAGAGTGACATCACGTCTGAACACTCACCCTGTTCGTACGACGTGAAGCGCTGAGCGGCGCCCTGCACCGCCTTGATCCGCTCAGCCTGAGCCGAGATGTCGGCCTCCACCAGAGTGTGTTTCTGCAGCAGGTCCAACACGTCGTGGAGATGTTTGCCACTGTCCTGACAGTGCAGACGCCCCTGAAACACACACAGACCACCACCACCTTTAATATACTGACATTATATTAATATATAAACTTTGAACTGTCTGAAACTGAAACCAGGAGGAAGAAAACGAGACCGGAGACACCGATAGAGACAAATTAATGAAGGAAGCTCCTCCTACCTTCATGTCGGCCATCCAGTCCATGATGTAACGCATCTCCTGGAACAGCCTCTGCAGGTCTCGGTGTGCGTTGAGTCTCTCTCTGCGAGCAGCCAGCAGCTCCTTCAGGTACTCCCACAGTCGCAGCACGTTATCCCGCCGTGCGATGATGCGGCGCACGTCGTGGTAACCCTCGGCTTCCAGCTCTTTGGCCACCGCCTCCACGGCTGCCACGCGCTCCCAGTACGCCCCGATGTCCGTCTCTATGGCCTCGTGTTTACGGGTGGCGGCTTCCACTGCTCCCAGGTCAGTCCCGAAGTTATCCTGTGACAGAGGAAGGTGAGGTTACCACAGGAAGTCATCATCATCATCATCATGTTCCTGTAGCTGACGTCTGTCTCTACCTGAGACACCAGCCTCTGGTTCTCGCTCAGCCACGTCTCTCTCATCGCCGCCTTACGGTCAAAGCGAGCGGCGAGCATCTCCAGCTTCTCCTGACGAATCAGCTCGTTCCTCAGAGCCAGCTCGCGTTCATGCTCCGCCTTCTCCAGACGCTCCCACGCCTGACCAATGAGAGCACAGAGAACACAGGAAGTTAGTGACGCCTGGAACACCTGCAGACGTGAACGATGACGTGTCGTCGATGATATCAGACCTTGTTGATGTCGGAGATGAGCTTGCCCTCTCTCGGCATGTACACCTTCTGGTTGTTGGCTCTCATCTTGCTCTGGATGGTGAACAGAAGAACCTCCAGGTTCCCCTTCTCCGTGAACCTGTGGAGACAGAACCGGCTCAGGTTAACGCCCCGTCCTGTGGACCCTCGTGGACCTGGCGTCGACCCGGCTCCGTGTTACTCACTTTGGCGGTTTCTCCACCGTCCTGTAGGAGTTGAAGGCCTGCAGCTGGTTCTGCACGGCGCTCAGAGAGTTGGCGAGCTGCCGGTCGTTCAGCGTCACGATGGTCTGCTCGATCCACTGCAGCAGCTCCGACGCCAGAGTCTCGTACTTCTCTATCAGCTGGTCCGCCTCGATGGCGTAGTCCAGAACCTGGAGAGGTGAGAGAGAGAGCTGTCAGTCAAAGTACACACCAAACACACACACACACACACACACACACTGTAACACACACACACACACACACACACTGTAACACACACACACACACACACTGTAACACACACACACACACACACACACACACACACTGTAACACACACACTGTAACACACACACACACACACACACTGTAACACACACTCTGTAACACACACACACACTCTGTAACACACACACTGTAACACACACACACACACACACTGTAACACACACTCTGTAACACACACACACACTCTGTAACACACACACTGTAACACACACACACTGTAACACACACACACACTCTGTAACACACACACTGTAACACACACTGTAACACACACACTGTAACACACACACACACACACACACACGCACACACACACACACACTGTAACACACACACTGTAACACACACACACACTGTAACACACACACACTGTAACACACACACTGTAACACACACACACACACACACACACACACACACACACACTGTAACACACACACACACTGTAACACACACACTGTAACACACACACACACACACACACACACACACTGTAACACACACACACACTCTGTAACACACACACTGTAACACACACTCTGTAACACACACACTGTAACACACACACACACACACACACACACACTCTGTAACACACACACTGTAACACACACACTGTAACACACACTCTGTAACACACACACTGTAACACACACACACACTGTAACACACACACTGTAACACACACACACACTGTAACACACACACACACTGTAACACACACACTGTAACACACACACACACTGTAACACACACACACACTGTAACACACACACTGTAACACACACACACACACACACACACACACACACTGTAACACACACACACACACACACACACACACACACACACACACTGTAACACACACACACACTCTGTAACACACACACTGTAACACACACTCTGTAACACACACACTGTAACACACACACACACACACACACACACACACTGTAACACACACACACACTCTGTAACACACACACTGTAACACACACTCTGTAACACACACACTGTAACACACACTCTGTAACACACACACTGTAACACACACACTGTAACACACACACACACTGTAACACACACACACACACACACACAGACACACTGTAACACACACACTGTAACACACACACACACACACACACACTGTAACACACACACTGTAACACACACACACACTGTAACACACACACTGTAACACACACACACACACACACACACACACACTCTGACCTTGCCGATTCGTTTGCCCTCCACAGCCAGAGCCTTCATCTTGGAGAAGTAATGATAGTAAGTGGCCACGTAGGTGATGATGGACTTCTCATCGGGCTGATCCACGTTCACGTCTGAAACAAACAAACATGAAGGTCACTCAGAGGTCACTCAGAGGTCACTCAGAGGTCACTCAGAGGTCAAACATGTCGCCGTCCGTGTGACTTTGTGCGTTTGTTTTATTCACCTTCTGGGTCGAGCAGCTTGGTGAGGCCGAGCTCCTTCTCAGCCACGTTGAACGCATTCTGAAGGTTGTAGTGAGCGTTAGAGCGCTTCAGGTTATCAAACTCGATCAGGTCAGGTCTGCAGAGAGAGGACAGGTGATGAGAGACAGGAGGACAGGTGATGAGAGACAGGAAGACAGGTGATGAGAGACAGAAGAGACAGGAGGACAGGTGATGAGAGACAGGAGGACAGGTGAGTAGAGACAGAAGAGACAGGAGGACAGGTGAGTAGAGACAGAAGAGACAGGAGGACAGGTGATGAGAGACAGGAGGACAGGTGAGTAGAGACAGGAAGACAGGTGTTGAGAGACCTAAGAGACAGGAGGACAGGTGATGAGAGACAGGAGGACAGGTGAGTAGAGACAGAAGAGACAGGAGGACAGGTGAGTAGAGACAGAAGAGACAGGAGGACAGGTGATGAGAGACAGGAGGACAGGTGATGAGAGACAGGAAGACAGGTGTTGAGAGACCTAAGAGACAGGAGGACAGGTGATGAGAGACAGGAGGACAGGTGATGAGAGACAGAAGAGACAGGAGGACAGGTGATGAGAGACAGGAGGACAGGTGATGAGAGACAGGAGGACAGGTGAGTAGAGACAGGAGGACAGGTGATGACAGACAGGAGGACAGGTGATGACAGACAGGAAGACAGGTGATGAGAGACAGAAGAGACAGGAGGACAGGTGATGAGAGACAGGAGGACAGGTGAGTAGAGACAGGAAGACAGGTGATGAGAGACAGGAGGACAGGTGAGAAGAGACAGGAGGACAGGTGAGTAGAGACAGGAAGACAGGTGATGAGAGACAGGAGGACAGGTGATGAGAGACAGAAGAGACAGGAGGACAGGTGATGAGAGACAGGAGGACAGGTGAGTAGAGACAGGAGGACAGGTGATGACAGACAGGAGGACAGGTGAGTAGAGACAGGAAGACAGGTGATGAGAGACAGAAGAGACAGGAGGACAGGAGGACAGGTGATGAGAGACAGGAGGACAGGTGAGAAGAGACAGGAGGACAGGTGAGTAGAGACAGGAAGACAGGTGATGAGAGACAGGAGGACAGGTGAGAAGAGACAGGAGGACAGGTGAGTAGAGACAGGAAGACAGGTGATGAGAGACAGGAGGACAGGTGATGAGAGACAGAAGAGACAGGAGGACAGGTGATGAGAGACAGGAGGACAGGTGAGTAGAGACAGGAGGACAGGTGATGACAGACAGGAGGACAGGTGAGTAGAGACAGGAAGACAGGTGATGAGAGACAGAAGAGACAGGAGGACAGGAGGACAGGTGATGAGAGACAGGAGGACAGGTGAGAAGAGACAGGAGGACAGGTGAGTAGAGACAGGAAGACAGGTGATGAGAGACAGGAGGACAGGTGAGAAGAGACAGGAAGACATGTGATGAGAGACAGAAGAGACAGGAGGACAGGAGGACAGGTGATGAGAGACAGGAGGACAGGTGATGAGAGACAGGAAGACAGGTGATGAGAGACAGGAGGACAGGTGAGTAGAGACAGGAGGACAGGTGAGTAGAGACAGGAGGACAGGTGATGAGAGACAGGAAGACAGGTGAGTAGAGACAGTAGGACAGGTGAGTAGAGACAGGAGGACAGGTGATGAGAGACAGAAGAGACAGGAGGACAGGAGGACAGGTGAGTAGAGACAGGAGGACAGGTGAGAAGAGACAGGAGGACAAGTGATGAGAGACAAGAGGACAGGTGAGTAGAGACAGGAGGACAGGTGAGTAGAGACAGGAGGACAGGTGAGAAGAGACAGGAGGACAGGTGAGTAGAGACAGGAGGACAAGTGATGAGAGACAAGAGGACAGGTGAGTAGAGACAGGAGGACAGGTGAGTAGAGACAGGAGGACAGGTTTGGTGTCTATAAATATCAGACATGTTTCATCTTTCATATTTAAATTCACTTCCTGTTCACACTGTCAAACAAACAGCTTCATGTTCACCTGACGGAGAAGTTACTACAACAAGAGCAACAGAGGACGCTACACCTTCAACTCTGCTACACCTTCAACTCTGCTACACCTTCAACTGTCATCTGAACAGATTCCAGCAGGGGGCGCCAGTGAGTCACTGAGCTGCCTTCATGGAGAATAAATAGGTTATTATTTCTGTGATCTGGGTCAACTTTATTTCCAACACACGAGGAGGAAGAGGAGGAGGAGGAGGAGGGGGAAGAGAAGGAGGAAGAGGAGGAGGAGAAGGAGGAAGAGGAGGAGGAGGAGGAGAAGGAGGAGGAAGAGAAGGAGGAGGAGGAAGAGGAGGAAGAGATGGAGGAGGAAGAGGAGGGGGAAGAGAAGGAGGAAGAGGAGGAGGAGAAGGAGGAAGAGGAGGAGGAGGAGGAGGAGGAAGAGATGGAGGGAGAAGAGGAGGAGGAGGAGGAGAAGGAGGGGGAAGAGAAGGAGGAGGAGGAGGAGGAGGTAGAGGAGGAGGAGGAGGAGTCTTGTCTCACTTACCTGTGTTTGTGTACGATGGCGTTGAACGCCATCCCGTCTCTCCAGCTGGTGGTGAAGTTGTGGATGTTGACGTTTGGATATCTGCAGTCACATCAGATTATTGATTATTAATCACTAATCATTAATAATCATGAATCATTAACATTAATAACTGCTCGTTGATCAGCACAGACTGAGGAGGTAAACTCACCCTGCAGTCTTCATCTGACACCACAGCAGCAGAGCGTCCTTCGCTGATTTCTTCTCCTTGTTGTCTTCAGTCTCCACGCTGATGTCCTGAATCTGTCAACGCAGACACCATGTCAGTCTACAGCAGACTCAGCTACATCATCATTAATTCAGACTAATCATCATCATCATCATCATCATCACTGTGAGTCACGACAGCTTCAGTCTGAGGCGTCTCCATGACGACCATAAAGCTGCTGTACGTTACCTGGAAGCGGAGGATGATGGTCCAGATGAGGCCGAGCGTGAGGCGGTGGTTCCCGTCCACGATGTCATGTGACCCCATGTTCTCCAGGTGGACCTTCTGCTCCTTGAGAAACTGCAAGGCTTTGTCCACATTTTCCAGGCAGTGGATCCGCATGCGGCCCTTCGTCGGCTTCGGCTGCAGAGAGACACAAACACATGAAGAGGTCACGTGACAGGACCCGGGTCAAGGTTCTGGTGGGTTCTGTGTGGTACTGACCAGCTGTTCTCCTGACAGAACCTCCAGGAGGCGGATCAGCATGCGTCCGTCACGCAGGTCTGTGTACAGGTCTCCAATACGACAGGTGACCCGGCCCAGGTGAGAGTTGACCCACTTGGTGAAAGTCTTCTTCTGCACGGCTTCACGCTCATCTGACACACACACACACACACACACACACACACACACACACACACACACACACACAGGGTTAAAAGTCAAAGGTCATAAACAGACGTTCTCTCTCGTTAATGACTTAACAAGTTTAAACATGACTCAGCATTTTTTAAATTCATTTTTAGATCAGACTCAAACAGCAGTGAGGAGACATGAAGCTGCAGCAGCTCACACAGATGGAGCATGAAGTTAATCCTGCTCCACCTCCACCTCCACCTCCTAACAAGGTGACCTCGTTTCTACAACACGAGTCTGAAAACACCTTTCTAACGTTAATACAACGTTCACACTGAAGACTGAAGCAGAGCTTTAACACGAAGCTCTGAACTTCTTCTTCTTCGTCACAGTAGAAATCTGAACAGTCACTCTGCTGAGTCGCCCTCTGACATCATTACATAACTCTGTTGGTACTAATAACACGTTATTTAAATGTTACTGTGACGTTCAGACGCAGCTCAGATACAGTCATGTGACTATAAGTTCATATAAAGTCATTGTATTTATTAATGAGTGTAAACAGTGAAAACAGTTGGAGGTCTCCGTGTTGAGCAATTGACCAACTGTCAGCTAAAAAAGACATTTAGAAATTTCACTTCAGGGTGGAGTAACACCACAGGACGCAACGCCTGACTGCAGGCGGGGTTCCCCTCCATCTACATCTGTACTATATATATCTATACTACATATCTATATACACTTCTGTCTATATATATCTTTATGTGCATATATCTATCTGTCATACAGAGGTCTTCTTTTGAAGTAACGATGATCTGTTGTTCATCTTTTAAATAAATAAATCTTACACACGTCTGTGTATCAGTTTGGATCATCTGAATATCTTTATGAACATATTAAAATGTTTGCATATTTAATGAGCAGGTTTGTGTGGATGTCCTGCAGACGGACACACCTGTCAGTCTCACATTCAGACTCAGATTTCATGTTTTGTGGTCGTCTCACAGCGTGAAATAAAAACCTCAGAAAAAACAGCAGCAACATGTTTTATTGTAATCTGAGCTCATCGACCCGTCCTCGCCTCAGCTGCAGAGGACGCAGATACAACGACACGAAGACATGAAGACGACACGAAGACATGAAGACGACACGAAGACATGAAGACAACATGAAGACATGAAGATGACACGAAGACGACACAAAGACGACACGAAGACATGAAGACATGAAGACAACATGAAGACAACACGAAGACGACACGAAGACATGAAGATGACACGAAGACATGAAGACAACATGAAGACGACACAAAGACGACACGAAGACATGAAGACAACACGAAGACATGAAGACGACACGAAGACATGAAGACAACATGAAGACATGAAGATGACACGAAGACGACACAAAGACGACACGAAGACATGAAGACATGAAGACAACATGAAGACGACACAAAGACGACACGAAGACATGAAGACGACACGAAGACGACACGAAGACACAAAGACAACATGAAGACGACACGAAGACGACGCGAAGATGACACGAAGACGACACGAAGACATGAAGACATGAAGACAACATGAAGACGACACGAAGACATGAAGACGACACGAAGACGACACGAAGACATGAAGACATGAAGACAACATGAAGACGACACGAAGACGACACGAAGACATGAAGACGACACGAAGACGACACGAAGACATGAAGACGACACGAAGACGACACGAAGACACGAAGACATGAAGACAACATGAAGACGACACGAAGACGACGCGAAGACGACACGAAGACACGAAGACACGAAGACGACACGAAGACGACGCGAAGATGACACGAAGACGACACAAAGACGACACGAAGACACAAAGACGACATGAAGACGACACGAAGATGACACGAAGACACGAAGACATGAAGACAACATGAAGACGACACGAAGACGACGCGAAGATGACACGAAGACGACACGAAGACACGAAGACACGAAGACGACACGAAGACGACGCGAAGATGACACGAAGACGACACAAAGACGACACGAAGACACAAAGACGACATGAAGACGACACGAAGATGACACGAAGACACGAAGACATGAAGACAACATGAAGACGACACGAAGACGACACGAAGATGAAACGAAGACGACACGAAGACACAAAGACGACACAAAGACACGAAGACATGAAGACAACATGAAAACGACACGAAGACGACACGAAGATGACACGAAGACGACACGAAGACACAAAGACGACACAAAGACACGAAGACATGAAGACAACATGAAGACGACACGAAAATGACACGAAGACGTCACGAAGACACGAAGACGACACGAAGACACGAAGATGACATGAAGACGACACGAAGACACGAAGACGACACGAAGATGACACGAAGACGACACGAAGACGACATGAAGACGACACGAAGACACAAAGACGACACGAAGATGACACGAAGACGACACGAAGACGACATAAGGGACACGAAGACACGAAGACAACATGAAGACGACACGAAGATGACACGAAGACGACACGAAGACGACACAAAGACATGAAGACAACATGAAGACGACACGAAGACGACACAAAGACACGAAGACATGAAGACAACATGAAGACGACACGAAGACATGAAGACGACATGAAGACGACACGAAGACGACATGAAGACGACACAAAGACACGAAGACATGAAGACAACATGAAGACGACACGAAGACATGAAGACGACATGAAGACGACACGAAGACATGAAGACATAAAGACAACATGAAGACGACATGAAGACATAAAGACAACATGAAGACGACACGAAGACATGAAGACGACATGAAGACGACACGAAGACGACATGAAGACGACACAAAGACACGAAGACATGAAGACAACATGAAGACGACACGAAGACATGAAGACGACATGAAGACGACACGAAGACATGAAGACGACATGAAGACGACACGAAGACATGAAGATGACACGAAGACATGAAGACGACATGAAGACAACACGAAGACATGAAGACGACACAACGACACGTGGACGAGTGAATCATGGATTTATCAGAATAAAGTTTTCACATAATAACTGGATGTTTTGTCTGTTCTCACACAGGGAGAATGAGAAGAATGAGACAGATTATAATCTGACTTCAGGAGCTCTGCACACGCGCGCACACACACACACACACACACACACACACACACACACACACTGAGACGTTCACGTGAATCAAAGTGTGTTATATTTAAACAGAAAGATGTTCTCTCTCTCTCTCTCTCTCTCTCTCTCTCTCTCTCTCTCTCTCTCTCTCTCTCTCTCTCAGGTGCCAGGTGAGCAGCCCACATTCCTCCTGACGCTCGGTCGTGTTGTGACAGCGCCCAGCTCGGCTCGGCTCGTGGTCCTGAAGAACAAACACTGCTGCCAATAACAAGGAGCCTGAACACAACACAGACAAACAGCAATCCACCAATCAGCTTGTGACGCGTTCACTGAAACCTGTCATCAGGTCAGCAGACGCTCGGTCAGGGTGAAGCTGGTGAAGCTGTTTACTACGTCCATCACCCGTGTGAACGCTCAGCGATGAAGACGGAGAAACAAACGTCTTTAAGTCGCACGTCACGTCACATACCTGCAGAGCTGCCAACATGGTCACATGATCACACAACAGAGGACAGGGTGGGAAAATATGAGCAGAGTAATTACAGGTTAGTGTGAGTGAAGCCTGCTTTACATATTACAGACAGACGAGCTCACACACTGAACTGAATGTATGAAATGTGTGTGGACGTCCTGCAGCTCGTCTCGTCCTCTCTGAACTCGCCGTGTTTGTTTGCTGATGACAGACGAGAGCTGCAGCTTACAGCCATCATCAACATGTTTGTCTGTGAGTGTGTGTCGGGCCGAGGCGTGGCGTGCTCCGTTTGACTCGTTAACCCTCCAACAAACGAGCTCGCTGTTGATAACGATGATTATCTGACGTAATCTGAGCAAATATGCCGACAGACTTAATCCTGTCTGCGAGCTCAGAGTGCTGAGACGCTGTTTGCTGATAAAACATCATGTTTATGAACATCATGATTATTACATCACGTGTATGAACGTGTCATTAACGTTGACCTGCAGGCGTGCTATTCAAAGAGTGATCCCTGTTCATGTCCCAGCATGTAACATGCTTCTCTACATCAGGTTCAGTAGCTGCTGCGTGTTGATGTAATGAGATGAATGAACACGCTGTAGTAAAACTCCACACACACACACACACACACACACACACACACACACACACACACACACATACACACACACACACACACACACACACACACACACACACACACACACACTCACACAATGCTGGAGTTGGAGTGTCACAGTCGAGATGGGGACTGCATCCTGCTGCCAAAAACACCGTCAGGTGACACCACAAAGGGCCGGCCTCCGCCTCCACCTGTGCGTGACGACTACCTGGCTGAACTGCTGCGACTCGCACGCCTGTAGTTTGACACAGACGGCTGCCAGCTGTCGCTCTGCGCACAGTTTGTCTTCAATAAATAAAACACAATAAAACGACACAGAGCTTTTAATTTGGAAGTCATCAGGAAGTGATGAGTTCATATATTCTACAAACTGCAGTGAAGGTGAGGAGCTGTGATCGATGATTAACATCACTGTGATGATCACAGGCTGAAGGTCAGACTCTTTTTGAGACAAAATATGTAAACGTGACACGAGAATGTGATCGCTCGTTCAGCTCGTTTAGTTTCTGTACAAACTACACGCCGTCTCTCGGTGACGTTGCCGTGCTGCCGTGTTGCTCGCTGTCTTCAGGGTTCCTGCATGGCTCTGCTGTGTTGCATGACACTGCACTTTGTCTCTCGGTGGCGTCACTTCAGCACAGAGGACAAAGAGTGACTCGGTCCTTAAATAACTCAGCACAGTAAGCACTTCACACAATACAAACAAATGCAGACTGCAGAGTTTGTCCACCTTTCAGTTACTGTCACAAACGTTGGACTAACGTTACTCTCAAACATGTTTGGAGCGTTCTCTTCTCGTCCTGCACAGTCTGAGGCCTTCCTCACATTCCTGCTCTCTCTCTATCAGCTGACTCGTCCTTGACTTTGTAAACTCCTGACGTCCTCAGACGTCTCACTCTCTCGTCCTCTCGCAGAATGAGTAAACGTCTTCCTCTAAACTGCTTTAATGAGAGAGACAGAGAGAGAGACAGAGAGAGAGACAGAGAGAGAGAGACAGAGAGAGGGAGACAGAGAGAGAGAGAGAGAGAGAGAGACAGAGACAGAGAGAGAGACAGAGAGAGAGACAGAGACAGAGAGAGGGAGACAGAGAGAGAGAGACAGAGAGAGAGAGACAGAGAGAGACAGAGAGAGAGACAGAGAGAGAGAGAGAGAGAGACAGAGAGAGAGAGAGACAGAGACAGAGAGAGAGAGAGAGAGAGAGAGACAGAGAGAGAGACAGAGACAGAGAGAGACAGAGAGAGACAGAGAGAGAGACAGAGAGAGAGAGAGACAGAGACAGAGAGAGAGAGAGAGAGAGAGAGAGACAGAGAGAGAGACAGAGACAGAGAGAGACAGAGAGAGACAGAGAGAGAGACAGAGAGAGAGAGAGACAGAGACAGAGAGAGAGAGAGAGAGAGAGAGAGAGACAGACCTTTGACCTTTAACAAAACCTTTATTGATCCAATTTTCCATTCACAGTGGAAAAAAACCCTAAATTAATCAGAAAACAAACACATCACCCCAACAAAACAAGAATCTAAAAATAAATAAATACTACATAAAAAATATTTCAGAAACTTAGAACGAGTGATTCTTGAAGGACTTTGCACAGGACACCTCCGACAGCCCAAACAGAAACAAACTCTTCTACGTCTGACACCATTTTATAAAATGTGAACTCTACTTTAAGACGTGCAGCCACCAGACCTCTGAACATCAGGTCAACATCAACAGATCCTGTGTCCTTCATTTTGTTTCTTCTTGTGAGCCAAATGCTCATCTTAGCTTGACCTAACAGAAAATTAACCAAACATAGATTCTTTCTTTGTGCAGCAGAATATCTGGGACCAAACACAAAGAGCCTGTCCTCTAGAACCTGTCCCAGACCACCGATCCACTGCTGCAGCAGAGAGAAGAGGGGAGCCAGTCTGGGACATCTGAGCCACAGATGCTGTAACGTTTCCTCAGACTGGCAGAAAGCACAGTGACTTGTTGCTCTATGGTCTATATGTGCCACATGTCTGTTTGTAGCCACAGCCCCGTGCACCACCCTCCACTGGAGATCCGCACAGCGTTTCTCTATGGGAGGTTTGTACAGGGACCTCCAGCTGCCCCTTGGAGACGACCCCGGCGCAAAGACGTCAAACCACTTTGACTCCCTGACACCAGCCAATGCTGCCCTGTTGAGTACCTTTACCGTCACCTCGTACAGACCTTTCTTTGACACCTTAGAAAAGTCTGATAGTTCTGGTGTTCTAAAGGTTAACAGAGCTCCATCCTCTTCATCCTGCTCCTCCACTGCAGCACGGATGGCCAAGGATGGAAACTCTGGCCACTGGTTAACTGTTTGGTTCTCC
>CP136870.1:27050676-27053176 GCA_033000465.1 Sciaenops ocellatus | reverse complement strand
CTTTCACACTTCCTGTTAAAGCAGAAGTGCCCTTCCTTCTCTGTGGTTGAACACCGCCTTGCCACATGTGGCAGAGTTATTTTTACATTTAACGGTTTGCCTTCTGTACGTTAACCTCCAAGAGTTTTACTCAACTGTGACACGTTTGTTCAAACAATGACACGACGCAAACACGATGGACGGCGGGTTACAGCTCACTGAAAGAGTGAAATGTTCGTCAGGTCATGCACCTCTGCTCTCTGCAGCTGGGCCTGATAATGGGGGAGATAGGAGGGAGGCAGGGGGGAGGGTGGCCAAGGCTAAACCCTGAGAGTGAGACAGGAAGAGGCAGCACAGCCAAAACATCCAAAACATGTGAAACATCTGGATACAGAGCGGTGTGAAGAGTCAACACGACAGTAATTAACCTAAAGCCTGCTCACTGCACTGTGGTGTGAGGGAAAGTGTCAATATTAGGAAATCTGTACAAACATTTAGTGTGTGTGTGTGTGTGTGTGTGTGTAACGTGACTCTGAGTTACAGCTGGAGGCCAGCAGAGTTTCACTGAGGCTGCCTCAAATATTCAGTTACAACAGTCGATTCACGGCGAGCGAACCTGAGCCCGACGTGACATCGCCGTCCTCCACTTATCAGCTGCAGTCCTTAAATAAAGGATTCGAACAAAAACACACACAGACGACACTTTACTGACGGAGTCAACTAAAGTCCACGACAGCTCACGGAGCACGGAGCTCCATCACTGACCTTTACACTCTGTGTTCATCTTTGAACACAACCAACCAAACTCGTCACATAACAAAGCGCACACACACACACACACACACACAGGTTATTTAGTGACTCAGAGGTTAGAAATCTTTCAACACGACGAGTCACTGAACAGCTGATTTTAAGATTTATGTATAAATGTTTGAGATGTTTGAGGAGGTGACAAACACGTTTGGAATGCTTCCAGCTGTGAAGTCATAAAGACAGTAAAGTGTGCGTTCACTCTTCTTCTGTGGTTCCTGCAGACATGTTGGAGGGGGAGGTGAAGCAGTGACAGAGGAATGAGCCTGAAGGCCGGTCAAACTGGAAATACGAGTGGGAGCTGCCAAGATGTGTTTGTGTGTCTGAGTATGTGTGTGTTTACAGCAAACTCCCTCCAGAACTCAGGACCCGTACAGAACATACATGAACACACACACACAAACACACACACGCGTGTCTGATCCAAACGTTTCATCATCTTCCTGTTTTAGGGAAGTGAATAAATCCAGTCAGCGAGATTTCTCTGTGACCTCACGGTGACACGCTGACGGCTTCAAGGTTTTCCTGCCTGACGGGCTGAAGGTTGAAACCTTCAGATTCTTTGTGTGAAGTCTGACCTGACAAGCTGTTTTCATAGATATAATCTGTTATCTCACACACACACACACACACACACACACACAGACTGAGCTCTTCCTCACTGATGAAGACATTCAGCTTAATAAAGGCGTCATGGAGGAAACACTCGGCTCCTGCACACGCTCCATCTCGTGGTCGGTGACTAAGAGGTCAAGGCCGCCTGATGTCCGAGGACACACGTGGTGATCGGACAGACGTCCACAGCACAAAGAGTTTAAAGCAGCCTCACACGAGGCGTCTGTGATTTGTGTCAGAGCTCGTTCAGCTCGCAGGCTTTACTCCACACAGAGCCGTGCATTGTAATCAGATAAGACAGGACAGGTGGCCAGCCCGGTGATCAGGTGCCAGGCTGCTTTAAGGCTGAGCTGACCGCCGCTCTCCTCGCCGGCCTCCACCTTAAGCCCTGAGAGAGAGGAGGCTCTCCGCCCTCGCCCAGGTAATCACTCGTGCCTGGAAAACGCTGAGCTGTGTGGAGACTTATTTACAACCCGAAGCACCTGCTGGACCACAACCAGAAAATACTCTGATTACTCTGAATATTTCCTGTTTGGAGCTTTGATAAGTGGCTGTGACGTGGCCGGGTGGAGTGTGTGTTCAGGTGTACGAGCTGAGTTCTGTTCTGACTGGATCAACACATTGAACACACTCTTACCTTGCAGCTGTTTGAAGCGTCCTTCCAGGATGTTTGAGTACTGCACCTGATTAACAAAAGCTGCTGGGGACAGGCAAGGCTCTCGCTCCCTGTGCTCCCACTCCATCGACATTTCTCTGATTATTCCTGTCAGATCCTGAATGAAGCGGACTCCTCCTGCATAGCAGGCGACTTTTCCCCCCAAAGAACCGGATCAGAACCTGCAGCAGAGTGTGTAGATCCAAAACTCCTCAGAGAGGAACGACGCGGGCTCCACAAAGTTGCCGCCTGTTCTTTTCTTCATCGACTGTACGTCCCAGCTCGTCCAATAAAAACGCAGCTCAGCGTGGACGGCTTCAAAGATTCATGTCAGAGGAAAGTGAAGGACAAAATGTTCTCCTGTTTCACCTCCTCCTGTGAACACACTCTGCTCCTCAGGCCTCAAACTTTGGTTTACTCCCTCGTGGTTTCAGTAAAAGA